>RCUC01167352.1:0-61708 GCA_003697995.1 Taxidea taxus jeffersonii | reverse complement strand
TATAAATGAATATAATATAAATAATTATAAATAAATATAATATAATATATTATTTATACATTTATTATTGTTAAATATATAATATATGATTAATTAATTAATTATATTAATATATAATGATATAATATATTATATAATATATAATACTATATTATATATTATATTATTATTCAGTTAATATATATATATTAACTGAATATATAGGAGGGTGGAGCCCAGGGGGAGATGTGTTACTTAGCGTCCTTCTTGGGGCATAAAATTCAGCAAAAATCCAATGTGTGGTCATGTGCCAAAGATGAAGGTTGGATGCGTTAAACTGGAAGTAGTAGCAACTTCAGGAAGAAAACCAAGTCAAACTTCACAGACATGCTGAGACATAAATCCTTATGATTTCACACCTCTGTACTTAACCTATCTGTACTAGACTACTATGTTTGGGAGGAAAAAATAAACAGCTGAAATATATTACGGGTAAATTAAAGTTTTTGAAATAATTAAATCTGCATACAACACTAACTACAGCCTACCTTTCTTGAAAGTTGAGGCCATTTTTCATGTCTAATGGAGTGATCTACTAAAACAAGGAAAGAATCTAGTGTTCCTTAGATATCTTCTATCACAAGAAGAAACTAAGAAATGAGTGACCTGACATACAGCTGGTGTCTAAGGGACTGGTCTTCAAGTCATAAATAAACACACACACACATGCCACACATACAACTATTCCTGATTCCTCTGGAAATATTTAATCTTTAATTCACAACAACTATAAATTGAAGTAGGGAATATGAAAACAATTAATGCACCAAATTCCAGCCCTGAACATTTTTAGGCAAAGTTTTCAACACAAATGCCTAAAATGTCTCAAACCAACACTCATATATTCAAATTTCAAAGAATTCAAAACATTTATTGAGTACTGGACATACTATCTGCTACAAAGATGAAAGCAATGGTTCTCCCTCAGTTTTGTCTTCAAAGTGTTCATAATTTAGGGAAGGGAAAAAAGAAGTGAATGAAGAAATAGACTCTTATCTGTAGAGAACAAACTAATGGTTCAATGGGGGGTGCGGGGGAAATGGGTGAAATAGGTGATGGAGATTAAGGTATACACTTGTTGAAATAAGCACCAGGTGACATATGGAATTACTGAATCACTATATTGTACACCTGAAACTAATATAATAACACTATATGTTAAGAGTGGAATTAAAATAAAAACTTAAAAAACCCAAGGAAAAAAAGGTTCAAAATTTACTTAAGGAAGACTTGAACATAATGAAATGACTAAATTTACGGATTTAATTATTAAATGGACAGTATATAGAAAATAATTACAGGCATTCTAAGATACCAAGAGTCTTATAGGCTAGGTCCTTCTTCATTTATTTAAGAAGAAGATGTCAGATTCCCTTGCTCCAGGCAGGGTACTAGGCACTGTAGTGGACGTAATAGGAAGAGATGCAGTTAAAGTCTTCAAGAATGAGGAGGGTATGTATTAGGGCTTAAAAGATGGGTATCACTTGGTTATCTGGAAAGAGAAGGAAGAGGGCATTCCAAGTGAACAGAACCATGGGAGCAGATCACACATGTGGAAATGGATGAATGAGGTGAACTTGGAAAATTGCTAAGAATTCATTATTGAAGTGGGCAAAAGTTACGTTTATAAGAAGTCAGAGTCATACTGCCTAAAATCTAAGATTTAATACTTCCCCCACTGAAATTTCACCACCATTTACCTTATCAGACTCTTTTAAAACCCAATGTTCATTCACTTTGCTTTTACCTCAATGACCTAAATTGAAATATATATTATTAGCAATGATTATTGATAATGATATATATAAGCACATTTATCTTAAAGGGTTTTCAGGGCATCATCTCTTGTCACCTAAATAAACCTTGGGAAGGTGGATAGTTTGTCTGGTCTCTAAATCTAATACTCTCCTTAGAGAGGGAAACAAAAGTAACATAAGAAATGTGTGTCAAAAGAACCTATGCATTTATTACCATCACTAATAAAAAATAACGTATTTCAGAGTTCAAACCAAAACTTTTCATTTTGTATATTTTTCATTCTCTTTACTTCATTCATAATTGCTATACACAGGAAAATCAGAGTATTACTTTCATCCTAGCAACAGTCCAGCCGCAGGCACAAGTGCATTGTTCACTCTGAAAACCTCCATCCCAATCCCACAGTCCCACATCATTGGTTGGTTACTATGTCTCCTTGGATTGTGTGTATGAGAGAAAGAGAAGGTTACCAATCAGAAAAATCCCTTGATCCCTACTTATCTCTACCTGGCTTACAGTCTAAGATAACACTTCCCAAAACAATACAACTAAGATGGTGAGAAGTGGGGATGGGCGGGAGTGTTTATATAATGACATGACTAGCTCTACCAAAACTTGGTTACATGGTTGAGGTAGGGACTTATTGAGATGTGGTGGGAATTCACATTAGAAATTTCAATTCAGAAAGAACAGAACTATGAACTGGGAACACATACTCCTAGCTCTTTCCAAAGAAAGGAGAGGATTTTAATTTTTAAATAATATAATGCAATTAAAAGTGACATCCCCATTCCTATAGGGAAAATAAACTAGTTTTAAAGACACAAAAAGTCTCCTTATCCTTATGACTTTTAATGAAAGGGGCAACATAAAATCATACTAATAGGTGACTATATTTTAATCAAATATAATGTACTCGCAGGAAAGACAATGTTTGCATCTCTGGAGAATTAAAATCAGCCATTGTTGTTTCTGATATAGAGGCAGAACTGAAATTATAATACCTACCCTATGCTTATACATCAAGGCTAAAGAGCCTGATTTCACAAGGATAGAGAACCTAATCGTCCAAGTCCCTCATTTGGCAAAAATTTGAGACCAAATTTATTACAACCAAGTAGCTATCTAAGGACCTGCTTCCTCCTCTCCTGTGGAGTTAAAGAAAGGTCTGTGTGCAAAAGAAAAAGAGAGGGAGAGGGAAAATGAAAGTGGGGAAAGGAAGGAGACAGATGTAGTCCCAAAAAGAATAATCCCATATGGCTTTCTCCAATCAGATCATTGCTTAGTAGGCAGCCTTGGTAAGGCTAGATTTCCTGATTCCATCAGCACTATTGCCTAAGCTACCAAGCCACCAACAAGTTCCCTCTGAGACAGAAGAGGAGGGACCTACCACTATGAGATCACTTACCTAAAGTTAAATTATTATTTCTATCCTTATTATGAGCACTAAAGATGAAGTTGTAATTTGAGAGCAGTGATGAGAGAACTGACAGGAAACAGTCATGGTTCTTCCGTGAATGACTTGGGAGGTCTGTATTCTTGTCCCATACTCTAAAGATTCAAAATATGGACCCACCCAGACAACATTAAGCTATCAGAAACAGATTACCATCAACTATTTTTACTGAAGAAAAAAACAGAAATCAGAATTATATACTTTCAATAAAAGATATGGATTTAATGGAATTAATAAATGAATGAATACATCTACTCATTCTCTTCTCAATGAAAATGTGTATCATTGATATACTGAAATCCAAAAGACTTATGTTAAATAAAGTCAGAATAAAGAGATTCATGCACACCTAAGCACTACAAGATCAGACCTGCTACGGGTGATAGGAATAGTATAACTAACCCTGAGAGCACTAGGCACTGGTCTAAGTTCTTTCTATGAATAACTCTTTCATCTTTGACAAATAGCCCATTTGGGGAATCAACTGTTCCCCTCATTTTACATATGAGTAAATGGAATACAAAGACATTAGCTCACTTGCAGAATGACAGAATAAACGAATGAACCTGAATGAACCTAAAAATTCTGTATGCACACCAATCTCTCTACTAACTGCAAAACTTAGTCTCCACCTGAGAAAATGAAACCTGAAACTCCACATCTTATCATATTCCCCAGGTGGTTCTTGCAGAGCCAACACAATGATGTGTGGGCACCAATGTCCATTGAATGTGGGCCCATGGGCCACTGCTGTCCAGTAGAACAGGAAACCTGGTTTCTCTGCTTTGCATTTGTTTGCCCATCACCTAACATAGGTAGGCCTCCTGTAAATATTTACAACTTATGGAGTTAGTGAATCAGTAATACCACTGATTGGATCAGATCGTTAAGCAACTGGAGTTTATCTGAAGCTATTCCCTGAAGCCTCAGGGGTTGGGAAATGAGTTTGGAAACTTCTTAATCACCCATATAATTTCCTGTGGAACATCATAAAGAAAGATAACCTTCCATATTTTTTTTCTTTTTCTTTTTCCTAATTTTATTCTAAATGGTCTGGAATGATCTTATTGTCACCTAATCACTCAGCACAAGAAAGCCTCAGAGCTCTCATGATTGTTTTGTTTTTCTTTAGACTGTAATATGCTTATTGACTTGTAGACTAGCTAGATTTCCATAGGTAATCTTTTGCAAGAGTTACATTTGCATGTCATCCACATAGGGATCCATTTAGAATCATCATGAATCGATTGGCTAAGAGTTTACGTTTTTCAGACTTTGGAATTATATCCTGGGAAAACAGAAAACACATTCTCTCCTGCTGTATGAAAAATGCAGGAGACTACTCTGGGTTACAATGCTCTTTTGCATTAGCACAGATGCTCAAAAGCAAATTCTCAGCTGGTCGGTCTCACTCAGAAGGTGTGCTACACTAATAACTGTGTATGGGGGAGCATTGCCGACTCACAATATAACAAGTTAAACTGCGTGTTGTATTAGCATTATTCTTAATGCTAATGTAATGTCTATCCATGAAGGCAGCATTGTTAGATTGTTAGTACTGTAGATTGTAATGACAAAAGGAATTAGATGGGTTTTCTATGTTAAATCAATCATTAAGCAGTGCTATAATTATTTGCTGTTGGGAACGCTCTTTTTTCTATTGTAAAATTGACACAGTCTATGAACGTAATTGCTGTGTTTTCATCCTAGGGCCCTTTAAGATTAGAGTCTGGGAGGAAGATGTGGCACTTCTAATCCTTCTGACATTTCAGAGGGACTATCCTGGCAGGAATAATATCACATCACCGTGTAATTAATCAGTGCATTTTCCTGTGGTCTGTGAAGCCTGTGTTTCCCTCTGCATCTGAGAGACAGAGAGGTGGCATGTATGAACCTTCTGCGGCTTTAATTACAATGTGATGTTGGGTCCAATTATATTCTTGGGCAATCTGACCTTTTCGGGTTGCATATTCAGACCATTTCACTGATTCCAAGGTGGAAAATTTTAGGCATCAATGTACGTGGGTTGGAGATCATTGGATATCTGTTTCCCCCATTTCCCTATGAGTGAGAAAGTCTTACAGAGTAGAAACTGGTAATGATGACATCAAATTAAAAAAGAAAACCTTTATTAGCTGAAAGGGCCTCCCTTCATTTTACAGATGATAGGGCCAGCAGAGCAGGAATCTGTGGTAAGGCATAATCTCTCTCTCTCCCCTCTCTCTCTCTCCTCTCTCTGTAGATAGGTGCATAGATAAGATAGAGGGATATAGATATATATCTATCTCTGTCTCTCCATCTCTTTTTGAAATAAAGGTAAATAACCTATTTATGTATGTTTGGAAGTAAGAGAAAATAATCTATTTGCTCTGTGGATAATTTACCTGAATAACTCTCCACCAATATCACAGGATTAATCAAGCACCTGAGAGAGGTGCACAGAACTCTGTGGGTTTGGGTCTTACATGGAACTGTCATTAATATCAGTATCAACAAAAAGGGGAAAAGGAATTTTATTTACAGGGTAAGAGTAGGTGCTGTAGGAGATACACAAGAGGAAGACAGAACATCTGTTCCCCCCATCTGTCTCCCCAAGGAAAAGACACAAAGCTAGAGGAGAGAAGAAAATGCTGCAAATATGAATTCAGAGGGGAACAAAACAGAATGCATTTTTGGGGTATTCAGAGATGGGCTCATGGAAGGAGTGAGATTTTTATCTGAACCATATTCTGTACAAAATAAGGAACTGAAGGAGTTTTTAGGCAGAGGTAGACTACATTAGAAGGGTGATTCAGTGAGATTAACTTGGAGCTGTTGAGTCTGAGAACCAGGGGGGCAGAAGAATAAATGGAGATTTGTGGAAGGCTGCCTTCTGGGTAGGCTGGGGCTATGTGGTGTCCTTTGGATTATGGGACCAGCTGAGTCCGAAATGATAAAAATTAGTTCTGATTGAGAACTGAGAGTTAGCACTCCACGCAAATGCAGAAAGTGCCCCCACGTGCCTGCCATTAGAGAACCATCCAAAGCCTTAAACCACACGTGACTTGTGTGTGGAAACTATACATGAATGGTGTATGAAAACATTGTGTGCATGCACTAGGGTCTTTGTTTACTGGAGAACATTTCTGTATTTAATTTTATTCCCACAATGCTATGAAGTGGTTAATATTAACTCTGTTTTCTTGATGGGGTTAGGGAGAGCCAGTTGCTCAAGTTAAAGAAACCAAACCAAACCAAACCACACAGCAGGGATGGCACTCAAACCCAAGCCTTGTTTTGGATTCCAAGAATCATATTCTTCTCACTCACAGTTTCTGATTCCCAAGTCAGGAAAGGTAAATTTATTAGGTCTCCACATGCAAATGTGAAACTTTTCTATGTTCGTTAGCTAATGAGATGGATTGGGAAGCAAAAACAGAGGCTTAATTGCAGTTCACAGGGTGAAAATGCGCCACGACTATAAAGGGCGCTTGCCAGCGACAGGTGCTACTTAATGATTCATCATCTATTAAGGCAAGGCCATGGACAAATACAATAAGGCTGTGATTTTCAAGAATCATAATTCAATTTTTCAAGGAAACAGAATAGATAGCGTGGAGACTATGAGGAATTCAGAAAATATTTATGACTCCTTATTTGGTTGACATTTATTTATTTGGTTGTTTTTCACTTTGCTGTCCCCTCCCTTAACCTTCTCACAGTCAGGTTTTTCAGCATAAATATATTCACATGCCCATCAGAGGAGGCCTGACTTGTCTTCCCGAGGCAGCCAGGTTTCATTGCCCCCGCACTGTGTCCATCTTTGGCTCTCTTTGCTTTCAGGGCCTTGCTTTCCCCCAGCTCCTATCGCAGCCTGTCCATCTTCATACCTGCAATCTCAGCCCCACCCAGGGGGGTCAGCTGCCTCAGGGCCCCCTGCTGGGTGATCTTCAAGACAGAGCCATCATCACTCTAAGATCAACCTGAAAATTAGTACACAGAACCCTAACCGGAACCCCCATATTACTACTCAGCTCCACTGAAAACTTACCCTTCAGTGTCCTGGATCTGAAAATGGAATTCTTGACCCTAAGTGCCCAAGTCTGATTTCCTGTCTGGTCTTCACACTTGGACTGACCTTCTGCTTCCACTTATGCCTAGGGATCTTATTCCAGTAAAGGTCTGTGCTCTTTATTTTTTTTCCAAACCCTTTTTATGGGAACTGGAAAATTTCTCATAAAACTCCTCATTGGCATGATAGACAAGATATGCCCATGGGAATTCCCAACAGAAGGCTGCAAAAGGAAGGGATACTGACCTTGAAGCTCCCAGTTTTACCAAAAGGGCCACCAAGTGGGGGGGAAAAAAAAAAAGCAAAGAATAAATATTTAAGTATTCAACACTACCTTATACATGATTTCAAATTTCATTAAAAAAAAAAAAGTTCACAATTTTACAAGAACAATTACAAAACAAAACAAAACAAAACCCATTAACTACAATGGAATTGTTCCCTCTGGTGGGGGCAGAAAGAGGGGTGAGAATGGGTAACAGTAGCAAAAGCCAGTCTATCAGGCAAGAGACACTTCTTGAGGCTCAATGATCATAATGTGCCCTTTGGGAGTAGTATGACTGAGTGAAGCCTCTGATGTCGGCAACGGCAGAAGGGGGAAAATGGATAGCGGTGGTTTATTATTGTATTTTCTTCTAAATTTCAATTTACCTTTCCATTCTAATTCACCACTTAAAGCAGGTAAATTCATTCTGCAAATATAATCAAGAGATGTTCATATTGCATTAATAGATTGCTTTAGTTTTGTACTTCTCACAACTTAATTTAGAGTCCAAGTCCCTTATTCAACATTAGCATATTAAGGCAAAATCTAATTTGCAGGAAGCAGCTTGAGGCCACAGAACCACTGAAAAGAGTAACGGAGGCGAGTGAATATGTTGAATTTTTTATCTCATCAATGCATCCAGTAGCTGATGGATATATTCCTCACTTGCATCTTTTAGTATTTTAGTTCAGTAAAATAATGTGTGTAACTTGGCAGGTTTGCTTGTATTTTAAGAATCTTCATTAGCTTCCTTTCTGAATAGAGGGCAATGTCTATCATTGGGCTAAAAATAAATAAGAAAGGGGGAAAAAAAAAAGAACATCAGACAAGTGAAAGTAATGAGCAAAATTTGGTCCTATAGAAGATGACTGGTAATTGTTTAATCGTTTACTCTTCTGGGTCATTGATTATCTAGCAGTAGTGAACATGTCTAACCCACCCATCACTTACTAAACTGCTACATGGTCTACCTCAGAATGTATACTAAGATCATGACGGGCTGTGTTAAATTAAGTAAAAGGTAAATTAACACAAATCTGAAGATATTTCTATAGAACACCCACTATGGGCTCAGTCATTTACCAGGCACTATTATCAGTAATAATTAGAAAAGAAATGTCAAGTTGTCCCTCCCCTCAGTGTTCTTGGACTTTAGATAAGCACAATATTCCACACATTAAACAGTCATACAGCAATGTGGCAGTGTAGGTTCAAGAACTGACTTGTGTCTTTATACAAATTCTGGACTTGCTTGAAAACTTAGAGATAAAGAGGTCAGGAAGGGAACGTTCATTTTCAACTGCTGATAAGTTAACAAAGCATGGAGAAGGCCATGACCTGGCTAGGCAGAAACATGGGATCATCCTTACAATTTGGATCTGGAGGGAGGGCTATGGAAGAGAGAATCAGCCTGAAACTTTCTCAAACACTTTATGAAGCCATATAAGTTTAGCCATTAAAAAGATAACACACACATATAATGATTGTCTCCTCTTAAAATGAGATCTAAGCTCTAGTTTGAAGCTCCAGTGATGGGTAATTCAGTGGAAGCTGCCTTTGGCAATTTGCAAAGTACTGTCTGAGATGCAGTGTTGCTGTTCCCCTAATGATTATATTTGTCTTTAAGGAGAAGAAATGAGTCATGGTCAAATTTCACAAGTTCTAATGCATGAATTATCCACCATTATCCAATGGCATTAGAATTATCCACCATGTCCAGTTTCTAGACTTCTCTAACTCAGTTTATTTGACAAAGAAATCCAGATTTTGAGTGACCCTAAAACAGATCATTAAGAGAAGGCTGGGAGAAAGACTTGAAAGCAGCTTTTATATTCCTATTACACGAAAGTTTGCAATCATCAAGTACTATGTTTAGATAAGTCTATTACACGTTTTAAAGCACGGCCATGGTGGCTCTAGCAAATACTTCACTGGGTTTGTGAAACACATACACATCTCCATCTCAGCTTTAAAAGCATATGCTCTTTCATAGTCTTCACTGTGGAACACTGGAAACAGTAATAGCTTTGGAGACAGACAGCTGTTGCTTTAAATCTCCACTCTCCTCTTTGTGGTTTATCATCTATGTAACCTTGGATGTATCTATTCTATCCTTTGGGTTTCTGTATACTTACCTGTTACGGGGTTGCCATGTTTATTAAATGCTGTAGTATACTGAACATTTAGCACAGTGCCTTAAATGGAGTAACCACTCAACAAATGTTAGTTGCTATTCTCATTATTATTGTTATTAGTATTATCACTTCTGTTGGACACTTGCCATTACACTTTTCTTCTTTGAAGGACCCTACGTCCAATCCTCCTCAGTGTGACCTGGAAGAATCCTGATCATTTAAGCAGCTTGTAGTGGTGCCAGTGACTTTCCAGACACTGATTTACCGTTTGCCTCTGGCCAATGAAGAACTGTGGAGAGGTCTACAGGGGAACTTCCTCGCAAGGTTCTCTTACTCCTACAAAGGGACATGAAAGATAGCCCCTCTTTTCTTACATGTTGTATTCCTGCATATGACACTTGGGATGGAGATAACCATGTGGAACAATGAAGGACACCGGGCAAAGTAAAAAGCAACATACAGAGAAAAAAGCATAGAAGACAAAAGCAACCTTCATCATATGTCAACATGGAGCCAATGAATTAACCTATTAATGGAGCCTAGTGCTTGCTGTTATTGAGAAACTTAATTTTCTTTATTTTAAATGGTAATTTATAGCATATTTTCTGCTGCCTGCATCCTCAAGCATCCTAAATGATGCATTACTAAATAAATTTATGTTTTTCTCCTGGACCCATTTCTTCCACATATAAACCCACATAAACAGACAGACAAATATAAAGACATAAACATGCAAGCATGCATAATGACACAGACACACACACACATGAAAGAATAAGGCTGACATGTAAGAGGACCAGTCCAAGGTCTGACCCTACTGAATGGTCAGCCTATTAAAAATTCACTTTATTTTATTTGGCTGTGATTGACTAAGAGACTGCTATGGTAAATGATCATGGTTTGTACAAAGATGAATCAAACAGTCTTTTCTCTCAGCTGACTTATAATCAAACACAGAGAAACAGTACATAAACAACTATCATCCATGGCTGGATATAGTATCTGTCTGAGAAAAGGTGTAAGGTTGAGAAAGGAGAGAGCACAAGAGGAACGTCATGACCTTGGACAGTAGAAGGATCTATTTGTATTACAAATAATATGCATTCATGTTCTGTGTATTTGGCATTATAATTAGTATTTTAGTCTGATAGAAATGGTGCCTCTTCTTAGGGATGATAACCAACATCTAATTCTTATTTTCCCTCTGATGTTCATCTTTTTTCCTCAGCCCATTTATTATATATTAAATCCAGAACAGACACACTGGCCCTTACCTCCAGACATTCTTCCTAGATCTAATGTTTATGGTGTGGACTGAGTTTTAAGATTCAAAACCTCTTATTTCCACTTTCAATTTTGAAAATCATCTTTTTAAACTAAAATGCTGAGAATCGACTTTTTGTCCTTCATTGTTCTACTGTGAGTTCCCATCCCTGAGGCAAAAAATGTACATGATCCTGGACCCTACAAGATTATGAGGAAAAAAAGAAATTCATGGAAAAAAAAAACACATAGAAGGATGCAAAAATACCATATCTTTATGCAGAGGGAAAAGGCCCAGAAGAATATGAGCTAGCAACAAAGGGGGCATGTCCTGGAGGAACTGTGCTGATCAGATTTTTAAAAAAAGACTGGTAGAAAAGAAGACAAGAGTATATGTTTGGAAGAATGGGTAAAGAAATAAGGTAAATTTCCTATGACTACGTGGGAAGAGTTAGTGGTGTACAGGCTCATTTTGGGCAACTTCTTTGAAAATAGCTTCCGAGTAATATATAAACTCGCTACCCCTTAATTTTATGCAAGGATACATCCAGGTAAAAATACGAAGACATCAATATGGCAGGGACTGGCCTAGATTCTTCTACATACACAAAGATTCAGTGAAATAGATCATCCCAAAGCCCTAAACAGAATGCCTTAATTGAATCAAGTTGAGTGATAGGAAATGAGTGACAGGATTGAAATAGTATAGAGAACATCTAAGAAAGTGGATTCAAGGCTGAGGGACTTTGATTTCAACCAGTAACTGATCTGTCCACTAATGCATCTACATGTATGCATCATCTTTGTCAGATCCATCTTGTCTGTTGTCTAAGCCAACTTTTTCATGATTTTTGCATGCAGTTGTTTTTCCCTCAGCTTTCTTCACTTCATGACAGAGACTCCCTAAGAATATGTTCCAGTTCTCTCTCCCAGGCTGCCACAGCTCTTTAAGCAGACATTTGAAGAACTGTCAGAATCAAGGGACAGAGAGCCGAAAGAGCAGACAAGGGAAGCAGAAGGCAGTGCAAAAAAATGGGAAGTGCTGCGGTAGCTGGCCATTGTGCCAATTTCATGCTTTCACACCTTTGAATGAGTGTTCAAAGTGTTTCATTTTGGAAGCCTCAGACAGTGGAGCACTGATTGCAATGGCTTCAGGCATTTCAGGGCACAGCTGGCCACTCGGCCACCCCTGTGTCCATGGCAGTTTTCTAAAAATAAGGGAAATAAAATATAGGTTATTTTCAGCTCTGATGGGTGAACCTCACTGTGAACAACTGCAGGATCAGTGTTGTTTTGTTTTCTCCTCCCCCCCTTTTCTTTCATTTTCTTTTTTCAAACATAGCCCAAGCCACATCAGCTTTGAGCAATATGATTCTTCTTTCCCATAGTGTGGAAGAAACAGCAAGAAAGAAAGATGCCATTTTAGATAAATAATAACAAATTCGGAGCCTGAGTTACTGCAACAGTTGAGCTAGTCCCAAATTCTGTCTTAAAGAAAGAGAAAGGAAAAAAAAATCTGGAAGAAGGGCAAACAAATATGAAAAACTAGCTGTTGATATGTTACACTTAACTTAGAAACAAACCCAAAAACCCTTTCAAGTGAGTTGTTTTATATAATACTATTGTTTATTAAGTGTAACTAGTTTTTATTAAACCCATTTAAATATTAAGTTATACAAGCTTTAATAATGAATGTAATAAATAATGTCCCCAAACTCTGTTTTGATATTTCTCCATTTGAGAGCTAGATACCCGAAAACCTGAGTTTTAGATCTAGTTCTGCTGCTTCTTAGTGTGTTGTAGGTACACTTGGCAAGTCACTTAATTTCTACAGGACTTCAAATTCTACATTCAATTGAGAATTTTTTTTTTCCTTTAGAACTAGTTAAAACTTGAAGAATTTTAGAGGTTATTTAATTAATTTTATTTACAAATGAGAAAATTATTGGGTCACACAGTTGATTAGTAGATTTTTTTTTAAAGATTTATTTCTTTATTTGAGAGAGAGAGAGTAGATTCAAGTGGGGGAAGGGGCATGGGGGAGAGACTCTTTCAAGCAGACTCCATGTGGAGCATGGAGGTAGAAGGCAGGGCTCAATCTCAGGACCCTGAGATCATGACCTGAGCCCAAACCAAAGAATCTGGTGCTTAACTGACTGAGCCAACCAGGTGCCCCATCTAGTAGAATATTTTAAATAAGCTCCTAGATGTCCTAACTACTAACATGTGTATTTTCACATTATTGCTCTCATCATTTTTGCTTCATAGAAGTCTTCCATTCCTATAAATCTCGTCAACTCATCCCAACCCCAGCCACCAATATCACAACCCTTCTAATATACTTTCCCAAAATTTACCACCTTTTTGGAACTCCCTCATATATCTCAGTAACATTTTCCTAGTTTCATGAACAAACTAAGGACATCTCCTTAGGACATCTCCCTGCAGCCTTCCCTGACTGCCCTTGCAAACATAATCTCTTGTTCTTTGGAACTGAGTAGCACCTAACAGCTCAATCACTTAAGTCATCCATCTACAAAGTCAATGAATAATACATACAGCTTAGGCATGACAGAGGAGCCTGACTCATACCTACTTCTTTGTGTCCTTAGCAACTAGAACTGTGTCTTTTGTCACAGTTTCCTTATATGCAAAAGGGGAATAACAATATTACCTATTTCATAGAACATCTATGAAGATTTAATTTTATATATACACATCAACCTAAAGCACTGTTTGACACATAGTAAGCTCCCTACTAGTCTTGGTACTTACTATATTATTTGTTGTTGATGATGATAAGGATGATAATGATGATACTTAGGGAACTGAAACATTTTCTTCTGGAGATTTGCTGACTAAATCCCTGAATTCCATTCCTAATAGAGACATGTTAGAAAGTAAAGAAATAATTAGGGTAAGGGCTTCTTCATCCTTGTATAAGGAGAATTCCATTTCTTAATTCCCTCAGTACTTGAGATTGCCTGAATTTCTTAGAGCCAAATTGAAAATACAATAGGGTGTACACTCTAGAGAAGTTAAGCTTTCACTGCTTTGCTTTAGGGTTCTGATTTCTTATACCTTTGGTTCATAGACAATAAGAGTTTAAGATGAAGACATTTTAGGACTTTTAAAAAAGTAGTTGATCCTTATAAATTTTAAAGACTTCTACATGCACAGATACAGTGAGGTGGGGGCAGGTGGAATACAGGTTTCCTTTTCCATCAGACATCGGTACCAGAAATATCTTTTCTTATATCTAGAGTTTCTGGAAACTTTATATACTAAATTAAGAGCACAACTCATGTGTCGTGTTATCATGAGGGCACTCACTCATGAGAGGCATCATAAAAGGTATTCTTAATGAGAGCTCAAAATATTAAGAGTTCTGTCAAAGCTGTGCTGCTGAGTATGTGGCAAATTATTTCTTCTTGAGCCGGTTTCCTCATCACCAATCATCTGGAGTCCAGCCTGACTTAGTTTGTTTTAAGTTTAAAATTTTGGAAAATGGTATCTTTGGATGAAATTTAACAGACTAGTTTCAGACCAAACTTGGGCAAATTTTGTGCTGCTTAATGCCATAGATATTTCCAATAATGGACCAATGTTTTGTAGCACCAACCCCATGGTTAGAATGATAAGTTTTGTGATATGTTTTTACAGGAAAAAAAAAAAAAGGAGGAAGGATACATTATCTTACTGCCCTCATTCTAATCACTAGAGCATGACAAAGCAATCTTTTGTGCCTAGCACAAGTTAAACAACCAACTCATCCACATAATGTGACTGAGAATGTGCAGGGACCCTAAAAATTATTGATCATGCATAACAGTGAGAGAAAAAGAAAGTCTTTTCCTATAGGGTATCTTATTTGACAGATAATACTTAAATATATGAAAGTATACATAGGCCATAACTCCCTTCTCTTTCTTTATATTGGAAGTAGATCTTGTAGACATACATTGTCGGTTTAGAGCACTGGTGTAGAATAGTATAACGTTTTTTGTATCATATTGTAGTGTGGTCATTTGAAGAACTATTCTTTTGGTTCATGATTAACATGTTTGCATTCTTTAGAAACAGCCACTGATCTCTTTATAGGTATTTATATTTATAGCCCTGTATCTATAATCTTTTTGGGAAAAATAACATCACTTTGTAGTTATGAGTTTATACATACTACCTTTCCAAAACACTATATGAAATTTAAGGATAAGAAATATTTCTTTCATATGCATGCCCTCCAAGATCTACTACAGTATATGATACTTAAGGTAACCATCTGTCCCAATTAGCCAAAGATAGCTCTGTTTGATGCCCATGGTCCTAGAATAATTATAACTAGCACACCTTTCACACATAAAAGAGTTCTCATTAGATGACAAATTATTTGGTCAGCCTACTTATACATATAGCTTCCCCATAAGTACTTGTAAATGGTGAATCCCCTGAATAAGAACCCCCTCCTTTGTTTGAGTTCCATGTCTATAACCCATTTTTGTCATGGAATCCCAGAGAGCAGAGGGCAAGTCATATGGACAACCAGGAGAATTACTTTAAAAATTATAAAAATGTATAGCTTGATATGAGTTTAGAAGCCATTTAATCTTCTATTCAAAGCAGGGATTCTTCTTCAGAATCCCTCAAAATGGTTATGTATCTTTAGTTTCTTTATGAATTTATTATATCTCTATGTGTTTGGCAGGCTTTTTCTTAAGCGCTAAAATGCAGCAGTGACTAGAACAGATGTGTTTACTTGCATTCATGATGCACAGCACTACGTGGAGGAGACATGATAGAATTATGATATTAAGGAAGTGTAAAGTTTCAATGAGATCAAGTATCAAGGTTCCAATGTAGATGGAAGTGACAAGGGGTCAAGGTAGGTCAAGGTCAAGGTAGGCCCCGAGGTAGGCCTCTCAGGAGAAGTAGCATTGATGTTTGGACTTGGATGATAAATAGCACAAAGTCTGCAAAGAGTGTGGAGGAAGAGTGTTCCTGGATGAAGAAATAGCATATATTGAAGTTCTGAAGTAGAAAAGAGCTTTGAGATTTTAAGAAACTGAAGGATGCCTAACAAAACATGATGGAAGCTAGTGTTGGAGATGAGGGTTGGTACAAACTGACATTGAAGTGGGAGGATGAGGCCAAATCATGTATATCTGGGACCACAACTGATTCTTGTAGCAGACCATTCTCTAATTTTGCCTCAATCTTGATCAAATTAATAGGCCTAGGAACTACTGCCGGATGAACAATATGCATATTTACAGTCCACAGCCTTTCTCCACCTTTAATGTTTCCTTAACATTAAATATTCATTCACTCAAGGGGTGTGGAGTGGAGGCAGGGACATGAGGGTAGAAGAGGAGAGTGAAAAGAAAGGCCAGATTCATTATTTCAAAGAAAACCATTCCAATCACTGGGACTATCTACTCATCCCTTGTTTTCCTTACTTTTTTTTTAATTAAAAAGGGCATTTACATGCTAATTGGATCTTTATTCCTTGAGAGTCCCTCTGCTCTTGTAAAGTCTTCCTCTTCTGAAGCATTTAATCCCCAGCTTGAAACATCACTGTTGATTGCAATGGAAAGACTGTGATGTCACAAATGGGGGATTATGACTTCACAGGAGAAATAAGAGAGCAAGACAGACAGTTTCAAGAGACCAAGATCTTTTATTTATAAGAATGTCTCTATTAATCAAAAGGTGACAGAAATACCAAACATATAGAAAATGACAGCAGAATTGTAGCTAAATAAAATGTTCTTCAAAATTATCCTGGCAATGTCACTTTCTCTTTAGACAATTCCTGAGAAATGCTATTGCAGAAGATAGGTTTGAGATTCCAAATCTCCCTATACTCAGCACTTGAGAAATACTTAGCCCTGGGGTAATTGAAAGTATAATCAGGCCACAGAGCAAGCTCTGCCACATTTTCTCTATGATATAGACCATAATGCTACCCATGGCCCCTTCATGCTGCTCTTTAGTTGGCTCCCTGGAAGAGAGCTCACCTCCACTGCATTTCACCAGTGAAAACTTTTGGTTCTGAGGTGTAGTTTGGGGGAGGCAGGGTGGCAGGTGGTTAAGTACAAACTCAATTTCTTTAATAAATACAGGCATTCAAATAATATTTTTTCTCTTTGAGTGAGATTGGGTAGTTGTAACTTTCAAAAAAGTTGTCTATTCCATCTAGATTATTAAATTTATGAATATAGAATTATTCATAATATTCTCTTATTGTCCTTTAATAAGTGTAGGATCAGAAATGATGTTTCTATTTCATCCCTGATATTGGTAATATGTGTCGTTTCTATTTTTTTTTTATGATCATACTGGCTAAAGATTAATCACTTTTACTTTTCAAATGAATGGCTTTTTGTCTTTATTGGTTATCCCTATTGTATCTCCATTTACAGTTTCAGTTATTTCTACTCTTATCATAGTATATCATTCTTCCTGCTTGCTTTAGGTTTAATTTATTATTCCTTCTTTAGTTTCTTAATGTGGTAGCTTAGATTACTGACTTTAGAACTTTCTTCTTTTCTAATATACACACTTAAAACCGTAAGTTTCCTTTTAAATGAATTCTGATGTCCTGTATTTTAGTTTTTCTTTAATGCAAAAGATTAATTTTTCCCCTTGATATTTCGTCTTTTGCCGTGGTTATTTAGTACTGTGTTATTTAATTTACAAATATTGAGATTTTTTTATAGATTTATTTCTGTTTCTGATTTCTAATTTAAGTATGCTATGACGTGAGAAAATACTTGCATTATTTCTGTTTTTAAAATTTTCTGAAGTCTATCTTAGCAGATGCTCCATGGCCATTTGAGAAGAGTTGTTGTTGCTTCAGAGTTCATAAGGTCAAGTTAGCTAATAGTGTGTTTAGGTAATAAATATCTTTTCTAATTTTTTGCCTATTTGTTTTATCAATTATGGAGAACGTAATGTAGAAGCTTTATGTAAAATTTGGATTTGGTTTATTCAAGATCTATCTGGTTTTAAATTGAGGTATAGTTGACATACAATGTTATATTAGTTGACATTGAATATTATATTAGTTATGACAACATACTCACTCAACATTTATAAACATTACAAAATGCTCACCATGATAAATGTAGTTACCATATAAAGTTATTGATATATTATTGACTATAAACTCTATGCTGTTTTTCATTCTATGAGTTGTTTATTTTATAATTGGAAATTTGTACCTCTTAATCCCTTTGACCTATCTCATCCATTTCCCTACCCTCCTCCCTTCTGGCAACCACCAGTTTGTTTTCTGTCCTTATGAGTCTGTTTCTATTTTTTGTTTGGTTTTTCATATGTTTTGTCTTTTAGATTCCACATATAACTGAAATCATATGGTATTTGTCTTTCTCTGTCTGACTTATGTTACTTAGCATAATACCCTCTAGGTCCTTCCATGTTGTAATTTATAAGATTTCATCCTTTCTTGTCATTGAATAACATTCCAATATTCTTTTCCATCTGTTTATCCATTTGTCTATTAATGGGCACTTAGGTTACATTACTTTCATATCTAGGTTATTTTAAATAATGCTGCAATAAACATAAGGTACATATTTATATATTTTTTCAAATTAATGTTTTCAGGTTAATACCCAAAGATGGAATTACTGGATTATATGGCATTTCTTTTTTTTTAAATTTTATTTATTTATTTGATAGAGATCACAAGTAGACAAAGAGGCAGGCAGACAGAGAGAGAGGAGGAAGCAAGCTCCCTGCTGAGCAGAAAGCCCGATGTGGGGCTCGATCCCAGGACCCTGCGATCATGACCTGAGCCAAAGGCAGAGGCTTTAACCCACTGAGCCACTCAGGTAACCAAGGCATTTCTATTTTTGAAATAGACTGCTGTATACACAGAATGTCCTATATGAACCTCATAACCACAAACCAAAAATATATAATACTTATAGAAGGCGTTAGAAGAAATGAGTCCAAGCATAACACTAAAGAAAGACATTGAACCACAAGAGAGCTAAAGAAGAAGAAATGACAGAAAAGAACCATAACACAACCATAAAGTAATTAACAAAGTGGCAATAAGTACATATTTATCAATAATTACTTTAAATGTTCCATTCAAAAGACACAGGGTAACTGAATGCATAAAAAAGAAAAACACAACACAATACAAAACAAAACAAATAACTCCCATCTATATGTTGCCTACGAGACTCACTTCAGACTCGAAGAAAGTGAAGGGGTTAAAAAAAAGATATTCCCTGTAAATGCAAGTGAAAAAAACCTGGGTTAGCTATACTTACCTAAGACAAAAAAGAATTTACAATAAAGACTGTAATAAGAGAAAAAATGGGCATTAGAGAATGATAAAGGGCTCAACCCAACAAGAGGATATAACAATTATAAATACCTATGTACATAACATAGAAATACCTAAATATATAAAGCAAATATAATCAGACATAAATGGAGAAACTGACAGTAATCAAATAATAGTAGGGGACTTTAACATCCCATTTACATCAGTGAATAGATCACTCATACAGAAAATCAATAAGGCAACTGTGGGATTACCTTACATACTTTTTGTATACTGTTGTTTGGTTCATAGACATTTAGGTTTGTTATGCCTTCTTGAAGAATATATCCCATTATAATTATAATTATGTAAGTCCTTCTCTATCTCTAATAATAGTCTTCCTATTCCGAAGTCTGATTTCTCAGAATAAATACTCCCACAGTATTAAGAATAAGAAAAATAGGGCGCCTGGGTGGCTCAGTGGGTTAAAGCCTCTGCCTTCGGCTCAGGTCATAATCCCACGGTCCTGGGATCCAGCCCCGCATCAGGCTCTCTGCTCAGCAGGAAGCCTGCTTCCCCCTCTCTCTCTGCCTGCCTCTCTGCCTACTTGTGATTTCTCTCTGTCAAATAAATAAATAAAATCTTAAAAAAAAAAAGAATAAGAAAAATGTTTTTTTTTTTTAATTTTACTTTCACTATTGTTTCTTCGATGCTCTTCCTTCCTTTATGTAGATCTGAGTTTCTAACCTATATTATCCTCATTCGTTCTAAAGAGCTTCTTTAAGCATTTCTTTTAACACAGGTCTACTGGCCAAAAAAAAAAAAAAAAGCCTCAATATTATCTGTAAGGTTTTTTTTTTCCTTCTTCATTTTTGAAGAATAATTTCACATGTATTCTAGGTTGATGGACTTTTTCTCTCAACCTTTAAATATTTCACTCCACCCTTGTTTTGTTTGGATGTTTTCAAAGAAGTTGGATGTAATTCTTATTTTTGTTTCTCAATAGGTCAAGGTATTTCTTCTTTCTAGCTTCTTGCAGAATATTTTTCTTAACCTTTGATTTTCTTTATCTTTGTAGCTTGAAAATTATATTCCAAGCCATACATTTTGGTTTTATTTTGTTTCATTTTGTTTTGTTTTGAGCATTAATCTTGCCTGGTGTTCTATGAAGTTCCTAGATCTGTGATTTGCTGTCTGACTTCAATTTGGGGGAAATTTTCTCCATTGTTGTTTCAGATATTTCTTCCTTTTCTTTTTCTCTTACTTCTCCTTCTGATATTCCCATTACATGTATATTACACCTTCTATACTTGTCCTACAGTTGTTGGACAAGTTCTGCTTTTTTCATCTTTGTCCTCTTTGCTTTTCAGCTTTTGAGAATGCTTTTGATGTATCGTATAGCTCAGAGATTCTTTACTCAACTGTGCCCAGTTTATTAATTAGTCCATTAAAATCATTCTTCATTTCTGTTAGTGTTTTTATCCCAAGGACTTCTTCCTGGCTCTTTCTTTGGATTTCCATCCCTCTGCTTGCCCATCCGGTCTTGCATATTCTTTATCGTTTAGAACTCTGAGCATATTAATCATAGTTGTTCTAAATTCCCAGCCTGATAATTTCAACATATGTGCCACATCTGGTTCTCATTCTTGCTCTGTCTCCTCAAATTATGATGTTCTTGTTTGTTTGTTTCCCTTTCAGTATGTCTTATAATTTTTTCTTGATAGTTGGACATGATGTACCAGTTTAAAAAAAAAAAAGAAAGAAACTACTGTAAACAGACTTTTAGTAATGTATTGGTGAAGGGTGGGAGAAAGGGAAGCATTTTGTGGTTCTATGATTAGGTCTTAGACGTTTAGTGACCCTATGCCTCTGTACTATGAACATTACAAATATTCTCAGTTTTCTCTTCCCTTAGGTAGGACAAGATGACTAGAGTGGACTAAAGTTGTGTATTTCCATTTTCCCATATGGTATGCTATTGTTGGTCTGAGATAGCTATTTCCTTTCCTCCAGATAGTTAGGATGTGATAATACCCTAGGAGCTTAGTCTGTGGTTAACTAGTTTTTCCCGAGTGTAGACTTTGTTAACAATGGAGAGCTCTGGCATATTTCAGAATGATTCCTTTCCCCCTTCCCCTGCTGGAGCAATGATATTTTTCTTCAGTGTTTTCTATAGGAATGTGGTCAAGCTCCTAGAGGTAAATATCACAATAATATGTCCCCCCCAATAACTGTGGATTCCCCCTGGAATTTTTAATTCTCAGACTTGTCCACACAAAGCCTTCAGCAATTCTTGAATAACAGTTAAGATTTCCCTACCTGGCACTGGTACCTGTGCTCATTTCTACTCCTGAGTCTGCTCTGGTAAGTTATGATTCCAGTATTTACCTTTATGTCTCTCCACCTTAAGAGGCAAGTTTTCCCTATGTTCTTCTCTCTCTTAAAGATTCAAGAAAAGTTGTCATTTTTCGGTCTTTTCAGCTTTTTATTTGTTATTAGGATGGTGACTTCCATGTTCTTTACATGTGAAACTGGAAACCACACTTTTCCTACTATGGTTTAACTATTGCCTCCATGATACACTGTTTTCCCTCGTTTTTCTTTTAGATTATCTACTTCTTTGTGTTTAAGATGACTTTTTGTAGAAAACAAATAAATTGTTCCCGCCTTGGCTATTGGAAGGTTTTTCAACTGGCCCTTTGATATAACCTTACTTTTTGTTTTTGTGTGTTTGTTTGTTTGTTTGTTTTTGGCACTAAAAGATGCTCCAGGCTCATCTTGCATGTCTCCTACCCAAGTCCTCCAATTAACCATTTCTTCAAGGAATTTCAGTTCCATTAACTGAAGAACAGTTTTGAAAACCAAGGTCTGGATGCCAGGTGTGCATACCATTACTGGAGTGTTTTGGTCCTGGGTTCTCTTAGCTGACATAGTAAGGAAATATATGCATGCATATATATACATATATCTATAAATATTTGAATATGAGTCCATCTATATCTTTAGTAAGTAAAACATTGGTTCATACTGATGTCTATAATTCTAATCCATCACCAGATGAGTCATTCTATAATCAAGTCCTTGCTTCTCTATAACTTCCCATTGTAACAATAAGAAAATGCAATTCTGTCATCTGTCATCCATTTATTTAATTGTTCTATTCCAGTATAAATGTATAGTGGTTTTAGATTTGCTAATTCATACTTCTGAAAGAAAAAAAAATAACTAGAATATTATGGTTATGAATAGTTTCTTTTGCATTTACTCTTACGGATTCCACTCATTTCTTTTTTTTTTTTTAAGATTTTATTTATTTATTTGACAGAGAGAGAGACCACAGGGAGGCAGAGAGGCAGGCAGAGAGAGAGTGGGGGAAGCAGGCTCCCTGCCAAGCAGAGCAGGAAGCCAGACATGGGGCTGGATCCCAGGACCCTGAGATCATGACCTGAGCTGAAGGCAGAGGCTTAACCCACTGAGCCACCCAGGCACCCTCCACTCATTTCTAAAGTTACTTAGGTTAGCACCTAAAAAGTAGAACCCACTATCTTCAATGACATTGTTTCATAATTTTGTAAATTATTTTAAAAGATTATTGGGGCACCTGGGTGGCTCAGTTGGTTAAGTGACTGCCTTTGGCTTGGGTCATGACCTTAGGGTCCTGAGACTGAGTCCCGCATCGGACTCGCCACTCAGCAAGGAGTCTACTTCTCTCTCTGACTCTCCCCTTCTCATGCTCTCTCTCTCTCTCTCTCATCCTCTCTCTCTCAAATAAATAAAATCTTAAAAAAAAAAACTCTAAAAGATTATTAAAATACAGACATTTCCCTGTATTCCTATTTTGCTACGAGTGTGTTTCTTTTATTATGAATGTGTGTTAGCATCTGGCCAAATGTTTTTTCTATGTTAATTGATACGATATTACTTTTCTTTCATTAGCTGGTTGTAATAAATTCCAGTGGCTGATTTTCAAATGCTGAATCAGTCTTGCATACTTGGTTGTGGTATATGATTAATTTTATACATTGTCAAATTTTATTTGAAGATTATTTTTACTAGGTATGGAATTCTGGGTTGACATTACTTTTACCACTTTAAAGACATCACTGCATCTCCTCTTGCTTGTAGATTTTCTTACATTAACTCTGCTACACTTATTATCCTTTTTCTTCTGTAATTAATATATCTCTCCCATCTTTCAGGCTGTCTTTTTGTCTTCCTTTTCAGTAGTTTAATGATATAGGCATTAGTATGGCTTTTTTACCAGTTATCCCTATTGATGGTCTCTAAATTTTCTTGAAACTGTGGTTAGTGTGTGTTGTTAGTTTTGGAAAATTCTGTGCCATTATTTCCTCAATTTTCTTATTTTTCTCTTACACTTTCCTAATTACATGTGCATATGGTAGACTGTATAATGCCTCATAATTTCTGGAAATTCTAAGATTTTAATTACTTATTTGAAAGAGAGAGAGAGCAAGGGGTATGGGGAGGAGGAAAGAGAAAATCCCAAGCAGACTCTCTGCTGAGCACAGAGTGCAGCGTGGGCCTAGGTCTTACAACCCTGAGATCATGACCCTGAGACCTGAGCTGAAACCACGAGTTGGATGCGTAGCCAACTAGGCCACCTAGGCAACCTGTAGAGATTCTATTCTTTTTCTGTTTTTATCTTAAATAGGGATTTCTTTTGAAATGTCTTCATGGTCTCTCATTCTTTTCTCAAATGTGTCAAATCTACTGGTGGGCCCACTGAAGCAGTTACTTATTCATCTTATTGTGTGTTTTGTTTTTTTCTAACATTTATATTTGATGTATTCTTAGATTTCATGTCCCTGCTAAAATTACCTATTTGATTTCACATGTTATCTACCTTTTCCTTCAAAATTTATAATAATAATTAAAAACTTATTAAGTTTCCTGGCCAGTAGTACCAGTATCTTGTCATATCTGAGCCTAACGTTTACTTTATCTCTTCAGGTGTGGGGTTTTATTTGTTTTTGTTTTGCCTTTTTACGTTCTTCATAATTTTTGGTTCAAGGCTGGACATGTTGAATAGGATGGTAAATACTGAAGTAAAATAGCTTCGTGCTGACAGTAGAGCATATCTTTCCTTCTGTGTGGGGTTGTGTTAATCTGGTCAGGTTTGGGCTGCATTTGAAATTTGCATTGTTATGGTTACTCTCAATGTACCAAAGCCTTCACATTTCTCCAGTGATATTTTATTTTTGTTTCTCTGCCTGATTTAGGTTCTTTCCTTTACACTGCTCCCTGGAGAGAGTATGCATTTTCCATTTCTCCCAGCAATATTACACTGTTATTTTTAAACTAATGCTTGTTAGCATGGTTATGGAAGATGTGGGAGGAAGCAAAATTTTTCATCTTAGGCAGATATTGTGAAGCTGTTCTTGGGAATGTAGTCTTCACAAATGTGCCTTCCCCTGTTCCAGATATAATGATGAACATAGATAGCATTCATTCTACCTTACCAGCAAGGTTCAAGACTTAATTCTCCTATCTCTGCCCCACCTTACCCAGGTACAATGGGTTTTCTTACAGTACCCCCTCCATGGGATACCCTGCCCACGGTAAGGTAAGGCATTTTTTTTATTCATACTTAGAATACAGGAGATGGACCTGAGAGGGTTTTCACTGGTTGCCTGCATTCCTCAACTTTAAAAGTCACCACAGGAGTTCACAAGTGCTCCCAGGCTACAGATTAAAGCTTTTGTTCCTTAGGGATAACAGGGAAATGAATCTGGGTGTTTTTCCAGTGTGGCCTTCATTCCCATCACTTAACCATTGAGCCCCACCCATGCTCTCAGGGTACCCATTTTGATCCTCTCCCCATGCAGATGAAGGCTTTCATTCCTTAGGGAAGACAGAGGAAACAGTGTACAAAGATTTTCACGTTTAGCCTACACTCCTCTTCCTCAACTGCTACAAACTTCCACCAGTGCCCTCTGGTTACAAGTGTTGATGCCATTCCCTTTCCAAATGAATGTTTTTACTCCTTAGGGGAGTGAGGTGGGAAGGATCTTGACAGTTTTGGCAGCAGCTGCTCTTCCTTTTCACTACCGGCATCATGAGGGAGGTTTTTCAGGATTCTCTCAAATCTTTTCTAGAGGTACCTGGAAGTGTTCTCAGAGGGAAACACTGCTAGAGTACATGGATCCCCCTATATCTGTGGCCTTCAGTAGTTCCACCCTCTCACAAAAGGGTGAGAGGGTGGAACTACTTTTAGCTATTAGCTACTTTTTAGCTACTTTTAGCTATTCTACTCTACTTTTAGCTATTCTTTCAAAACTTCTATTTAAATTGATTTATAGGCCTATATACTGTTAAATGATACCTGAGCCAGGTAAACAAACATAAAGGTGTTCCTATTCCTTTAGGTGCCTGTTTCTCTTTCTATTTTAGTTTCTATTTTAGTTGCCTGCCCTACAACTTCAGTTCTTTGAAGATTTTAGTAAAAGTCACTAATTTAGTGTTTGTCTAGCTTTTTCTTTGTTGTAAAGGTGAGAATGGTGTTATTCAAAGCTTTTTATGGCTTTAAGTTAAAACCAGAAGTCCTTGAGAATGTGCTTTGACTTTTACTAATTGAAATTAGTTAAAATTGAAATTCCTATTGTTCACAACAACAAAAATACTTCAGGTTTATGTATATATGACTATATGCTGAATGTTGATTTTTAAAAGAATAGGTTTGAATGTTTTATCATTCTCTCCACGTCAGTTTTCTTGGACCTGCTCTTTCAAATTCATTGCAGTAATATGAGCTCTTGGCTTTGATGAACTTTGACAGATGGACAATGCAATGGGGCAAAGAAAATAAAAGCCTAAAATAGACTTCTATGTTATAAGAATTTATGGACACTTTAAAAATTAGTTCTAATAGGGGTATTCATCACCCCTCTATCTCTGGTCCCATACCCCAAAAAGGCCTTACAACATAAGAACTACTTCAAAAGACCTAATAGAAAGATATGCAAATGTGGGGCAAATTCTAAAATCAGGAACTAATATAGGATTACATCAATTTAAATGTTGATCAGTTATAGACCCAGAATAATGAGATTTTAAGTGTCATTAATTTGACAACAATAGAACAGCAGCAGCAATAGTAACTACAACAACAAAAATGTTATTTGGCCTTTGTCCTAAACTTACTCATTTATCCCAAATCAAATATAAACTCTTTCATGAAGACTTCCCTAATCTTAACCAAAAAGAAACAATTGCTTCCATATCTAAAAACCATGGTATTGCTCAGGTCATGATCTCAGGGTTGTGGAGATCCAGCCCCTGCACTGGGCTCTGTGCCACGGGCCCACCCTGCTTAGGATTCTCAGTCTCCCTTTCTCTCTGCCCCTCCCCTTCCCAGCTCATGCGCACACACTCTCTCTCAAGTAAATAAATGAAATAAATAAAAACAAAGACAAAACAAACAAACAAACATGTTATCTTCTTTATTGAACCTAAACTAAGTTGAATCTAACTACATTGTGAATCAGTGTGGGCAACAATAAAGATGAACCAAATGAGAACAAGCAAAAATCTACTTACTCAAAGCTATAGCCAGGGAGTCTGCCACCACCACCACTATGTTTGGCAGACTCAAAAAGGCAGATGAACGGGACAACTTCATAGTAGAACAAAGTGAAGGCTTCAGGTAATGTCCTGATTGGAGGCTACTGGCACAAAGAAGTTGCAGGTGGGCTAACTAGAAGTGGGGCATCCTTTGTGATTGGTTGGAGGTACATATTTGTGTTCTCTGATTGGTCCTCAACTGGAAGTGGGGACTAAAATTATAGAAACTTTCTTTATTAACCAAGTCCTGGCCACTCTGGGTCAATCGTGACAAGAGTTATTATTTTTTTTACTTCCTGGATTATTACTGTAGTTATAAGTCTGACTTCCTACAAATTCAACTTATAAATAGGTAGCAGTCTGGTTTCTCTGGCTGGTTACTGTAGAAAGTGGGTTAGTTTCCTGGGCTGGCTGCTGCAGGTATTGGGTAAGAATTTTATTTTTACATATGGTCTGATGATTGTTTATATACTCAGTCTTTCAGTGGCAAAGAAATAAGGGCCCCCAAGGTCTAGACCTAACCTGTTCAAAATTACCTACCCCTGGACTTCCAAACAAGACACAGCCCCAGGCCTCAAAATTAAACTTAAAGCAGAGTCATCCTCATTGAGCCCCTTCTTCCTTGCTGAGGGACTGGTATGCAGGAAAGAAATATTCAGGAGGCCCTGGAAGAGTGAGAGGTTCTGCATACCCATACTAATCACAGTGTTATGCTAGGAAAGCCCTTCACAACTTGGGTTGCAGAACATATTGCTTAAATTAGGTATTTTCCTGGGCGCCAGGGTGGCTCAGTTGGTTGGGCGACTGCCTTCGGCTCAGGTCATGATCCCAGAGTCCTGGGATCGAGTCCCACATCAGGCTCCCAGCTCCATGGGGAGTCTGCTTCTCCCTCTGACCTCCCCTCTCATGCTGTCTCACTCTCTCTCTCTCAAATAAATAAATAAAATCTTTAAAAAAAAATTAGGTATTTTCCTAATTCTTTTAATCCTGGATTTTTAAAATTGTAAGTGAATTTGGAGAATATCAGTGATTTTGCATTCAGACTCTATAAAGATGTTTAGGAACCCATCGGCTATTTTCAGCATTTCACAGGTTAACATAAATAAATACTGCGATGAGACTGGACAAGCTAATGAAAATTTGTATACCATCATGGTTCTTAATGTATTAACATTATGTATACATAATGAAATCATTCTTTGAATATTAGTAAGTTAGATATTTCTTCATAATAAATATGGAATACGTGAATTATTTCAAATAAAGGGTCTCCAGAGTACATAGGACACACTTGTCACTTTGTAGTAAAATAGCAAAAAACTTCCTGACAAATGAACTTTAGGGTTTTTTCTGATTTCAACAATTTTATGCTTATAGCTGATTCATGGTTCTGATATTTTAAAATTTTTTGACATAAAAAGAACCATCTTTAGTGAGATTTATTTAACACAATTAGAAAATGAAGCTTTAACTCTAAAGAAGTGTGATCAAGCCAAATGCATAAATTCCAGTTTGAATTTGTAAAATTTGAATTTATGATGAATATAAATTCAAAATATATTTTTTTCCTCATCATAGCAGATATCCTCTCCAATGTCCCTCTCAAAATATATTTCGCAAAGGAAAAGAAACTAGGAGTAGGCAAAATAGCTAAGGTACTTTTAAAAATAATTTTCATTTAGGAAACTAAGGAAAATTTAAAGTTTGTTTTTTGAGTAATAAAATGGTTGCTTTGGAGAGCTCATAAATCGTCAATATCCTGACACTTAAACATACCTCTTAGATTGGATTTTTATTATTAATTTGCTCATTAAACCTTTTGCTATTAGAACATTAAAATGTATCTTTCCAAATCTTTGTGACTTCCCAATAGTGGAGTCTAGAGTAATGATGCTCAAAATATATTTATTTGTTAGCAAGTACATGTATTTCCCATGTATTATGATATATTAATTGGGGTAAAATGTTAAGGAATAATGTGTGTGCCTCCTTCAATCCCATTCAGTATTTGGAAATAGCATCCTGCTTTCAGGACAACCATTTCTGTATGGCCATGGTCAAAAAAGATTTGCTTTGCTCCCCTGGAGCACAGAAGAGAAAGAAGTTTAGAGAAACCCTTAACTGAAGATTTTCAAGCTGTTACTCCATTGTTTCCTATGATAGCCCCAAATTAAGTGACAAAAATGCACTGAACACTAGCTTTTGCAAATTGGGAAATGAAGAATACAACTTGCAAATTCCCATTCCCTGCCATTTTAATAAAAAAGTTACAAGCAACTTTTAAAATCACAATAAGGAAGAATTCAAGGCCTGAGAGAATTGATTTTGCAAAGATGAGTTCCTTTTTTGCTCTGTAAGATCCAATAAAATGTCTTTACAAAATAAAATGACACATTTCCAGACAACAACTGCAACATCAAATCATGCACTTTTATTTCATCTCCACACTGATGTTACCAATATATTAACAAAAATTAAAAACCTCAAGAAACAAAATTCTCAAATACGATGGATAAAGGTACTACACAAACAGTGATTACTTTGATTCAATTATCTCTGAAGATGTTCTTAATGAATCCCATAATTGGGTATATGTAGTAAAGTTCTAGGTACTTTGCACATATGTTTTCAAAATACGGTAATTCAAGGTGATCTTGCCATTGATTTGTTATAGGAAACAAGGAGTTATTAAGTGATATAACTTGTTGGTGTGTATTTTACTCTGTTCATATAAACCAGTGAAGCAAGATCAATTTGTTTCTCGGTTGAATTACTTTTCTTGTGGGCACCTCAAGCATACATTCAAGAACAGCTTCCAAGAAACAAATTTATTTTCCTGAAATGATGGTCTTTATTGGCAACATCTAGTTCTTTTAATTTTACAGTTGGTTTCCCAGTTATGATCTCTGTTTTCATGAAGCATGAGAAAAATCCTAGAACAGTTAGATGTGCTTACTATATAGTTTATGAATTAGTTGATTCTTCAAATTGGCAAAAGTCATAGACTAAAACTGCACTCTCAGTAACTCAGTCCTTCTTTTCCTGACTCTCCCTGAATAGCAAAAGTATTTATCCTGCATGCATCCCAGCCTGGTTATGGGACAGGTATTAAATTTTCATCAGTATATACATACATATGCATATACATATACACAGAGATGGGGAGAAGAGAGAGGGGGAGGGAGAGAGAAAGAAGCAAATGTAGAGTCGAAGAACCCTAGTTCTGTTCCTACTCTGGCAGGCATTCATTTATTGTGTATCTTACAGATATCACGTAAATCCCCTGAAACTTGGATGCCCAATCTGTAACAATAAAAAATCATTAAGTAAACAACCTATTTTGGACTTGTCAACATCCAAAGGTGTTGTGTGGTTTGGGGAACTCAGAGAGATGGAAATAATACCTTTAAGAGCTAGAGTATGCATTGAGCAAATTTTAAGATAGTATTATTTTTCTCTCTGATTTTACACCATCAGACAGCTCTGATGAAACTAAGACACTTGTGAGTTGTATTTGGTCTTTCAAATAAAGAAAAAAAATATCTCTTTTTGATGCTTTTTGGCTGCATTTGAAGGAAGGAATGCAGGTGTATTTTAAATGACTCTTCCAGCTCTATCTAGAGGGCTTTCTTAGCCCGGGAGGGACTGCCATTAGTTGAGTAAGTGAGAAGTGACATGTTCTGTCTCTCAAAGGGTTTCTTCGTGTCCACTTTGGTAGCTCTCATTACATTGCCTGAATCCATTAAGACAGAAATAAGGTTACCCCACGAAATGTTTTTGTGACTAAAGAGGACATACAGCTCTTTAATAAGTGACAGAACATCTCCTCTGACAAGACAGAGTGATACAGTACGCTCTGGTCCCACCTTTGCTGCTAAGAGGGAATATCCCTCACAGGGACAGAAAATATTCTCATTAAATTGCCATTGGTTGATCTATCAATGGGCCAGTGAAAATAATTATTCTGAATAAGTTTAATGCAAATATCTACAGTAAACGAAACCTCATGTTATATCATGTAGCTATGTGATCAATGGAAATGCAGCCAATGCCTTGAGGTTATGAGATAACCATCAGCTGGTTTCAGATTTTCCAGGAGTCAGGGTGACACTAGAATATAACCAAGATGGGTAGGATCCTGTCTATTCCCAAAGTAAAAGCTAAAGCTGTTGGGAGAGAAGACTGTGATGCCTGCCACCTCCTTTCTTGGTAATGGTCAGAAATGGGATCCAAAGTGATTTTGTAATTTAAGGTCCTAGAGGAAAAGTAACCAGCAATGTGTGGCTGATCTCAGTATATTTTTAAAGATTACATGTGTGGGTGAATATGTGTCAGTTTGACATATGACATGGTTAAAGAATTAGAGAAGGGACTAATCAGTAGGAAAATACCCCATTAGCTGGTGGTATTAGATTTTGCACATACACACTAAGTTAAGAGAGGATACGACCTGGGTGAATGTAAAAATTAGGTGAAGCTTAAAGTTCCTCTATCCCAACTGGCTTATTGATAGGTAAGAAACATGATGTCCATTGGGGAGGGTGTGTGCTATGGTGAGTGCTGTGAAGTGTGTAAACCTGGCGATTCACAGACCTGTATCCCTGGGGCTAATAATATATTATATGTTTATAAAAACAAGTTATTAAAAAAAAAGAAACATGATGACCAAAAAACTGAAATACCCCAGAGTTGCACCAAAAGTTAATCTTTGAGTCCAAAATCCAGATCTCTTCTCCTTGTTTAAGATTTCTATGAATTTTACAAACCATATCATAACTATTGACAATTTATTTTGAAAATACACCATCAATGTGGCTATGGCTCATTGTAAGAAATGGCTGACCATTAACTGGCAAAGGCTCTGCTCTGGTGAACCCCCATCTGCAACTGTAGAACATCAACATGTCTCTCTTTTTCCCTCTTCTCAAGTTATTTCTCAAAGCCTCAAAGGAATCCTAACTATGTTCCAGAATTGTTCCCCCCTCTCTCTCTGGGGTGGCAGGTCCCTGTAATGAGTCATGGTTACTAGACACTGGTGCTTTCCTATTGGTGTTCTGCTGGTCTTTGTTGCATAGTTCTGATATACTCAGCCTAGAACTCTCCTACTGCATCTCAAAGCTGAGAAACCTCAAGGAGCTTTATTACCTTCTATCACATTTGTGTGCATAGCATCTCACCATTTCCAAGTCCAGAGACTGGACAATGGGAAGATACTATCACACCCCTTCCAATTTCACTTTTCTACTCATCTCTTTCAGCCAACAGACAAAATTCTACATGTAAATATGACATGCAAAGTAGAATTCTAAATAGGTCAACCACTCCTGCAGGGAGAAAGGTTCTGAATCTCAGCCATGGTTCAGATGGAGCTCTCTGTAACTCGGTAACAATTCCTGCCTGTCATCACAAGTCACAGAGTGTCTTCAACTAATTTTCTTCCTGTCTAGGACCCTCACTATACAGCCTGACTCAGTTACCTGACAAAACTTATTTCTACTGAATATTTCTTCTCTCTTTCTCATTGTATCATGAACAAAGAGGACATTTAAAAGTCTTCAACAAATGGAATTAGGATAACTGATATCCACATGAAAAAGAATGAAACTACATCTTTATCTTATACCAAAATCAACAAAATCAAACAAAAATAAACTCAAAACAGATTAAAGATTTAAACATAAGAGCAGAAATTATAAAACTCCTAGAGGAAACATAATTGAAAAGCTTCATGACATTGGTTTTGGTGTCATGAGTATGACACCAAAAGCACAGGCTACAGAAACACAAATAAACAAGTGGGACTACATCAAACTAAAAAGCTTCTATACAGCAAAGAAAACAATCAATGAAGTGAAAAGGCAACCTATGGAATGGGGGAAAACAATAGCAAAAAATAATAGTAATAATAAAAAAAAACAAGAAAATTAAAAACAAACACAAACAAACAAACAAAACCCACCCTGATAGCCAAATTTTAAAATGGGCTAAGGACTTGAATAAATAGTTCTAAAAGAAGACATATAAATGACCAACAGGTTTATGAAAAAAGGTTCAATGTCAACAATCATCATGAAACTGCAAAACAAAATGACAATGAGTTACCATCTCATGCTTGTTAGGATGACTATCATAAATACACACACACATGACAGTGTTGGTAAGAAGGTGGAGACACTGGAATCTTTGCACACTGTTGGAGATAATGAAAGATGGTACAGCCTTGAGGTGCCTGGATGGCTCAGTCAGCTCAGATCATGATCCCAACATAATAGGATCAAAGCCCCACACTGGGCTCTCTGCTTAGTGGGGAGCTGGTTTCTCCTTCTCCCTCCGCTGCTCCCCCTGCTTGTGTGCTGTCAAATAAATAAAATCTTAAAAAAAAAAAAAAGAAAGGAAAAAATAAAGATGGTAAAGCCTCTACAGAAAACAGTATAAAGATTCCTTAGATTTTTTTAAAAAAAGAACTACCACATGATTCCTTACATTTTTTTTAAAAAACGAACTACCACATGATCCAGCAATCTCATGTCTAAGTATATACCAGAAGAAATTTAAATGAGAATCTAGAAGCAATGTTTGTACTCCTATGTTCATCAAAGTATTAGTTGCAATGTCAAGATCTGCCAACAACCTAAATGTCTATCATCAGATGAATGGATTAAAAAATATGATATATACATACTATGGCATATTACTCAGTCTTAAAAAATAAGAGAATACTGCAATATGTGACAACATGGATGAACTTTGAGGATTTGTAATAGGTGAAATAAGGCAGACAGAGAAAGAAAAATACTGTATGATTCCACTTATGTGAGGTACCTAATATAGTCAAATTCATAGACTCAAAGAGTGAAAATGGAAGGGTTGGAGGGAAGGGGAAATGAGTTACTAGTGAACAGTGATAAATTTTCAGCTACACAATATATATAAACTCTAGAAACCAGCTGTACATTGTATCTGTATTTTAAAATAATGTACATTGGAAATATTATTAGGATGATAGCTCTCATGTTGTATTCTTGACAATAAGGTAAGATTTCTAAAAAATAAAATATATGCATATAAAGAAAAGTCTTAGATTTTGAGTTTCTTTGTGCTCTCTACAGATATATGTTAGTTAAACTGCTTTTCCCTTATAGTACCCATTTATTTAGGTTTGTGTTCTAAATGAAGACTAAAAGGTAGCATGGCCTGCCCAATATATTTTTACCCATAAACCAAATGGAGGCTTTTGCCTAGGACCTATCCCTGTGCTGTCTATTCTTAATCAGTCCTGGGCCCTCTGAGTCCTGGTAGATGGACTAGAATGCTGGGATTCCCCAATTTACTAATCCACCTTCACTGTCCACTTACAGACCTTGTGTTGTTGTTGTTTATTTCTCAGTAGTGTTCATACTAGTATTTCTGATTGGGTATGATGATGTTTGGCTTTGAGAAAGGACCTTTGCTTGGTGTAGGAGAGGGAAAAACCCAAGGATAACATATATTTCTGTACAGATTCACTTATGTCACTACCTTGACTCCTTTTCTGATCTGGGCTGTCAACTTTCCACTGAAGAGAAATACACTTGAAATTAACTCTATACCACTCTCTTATTATTTAAATGTCTTCCAATACACACTGCAGGTTTTTTTTTTTTTTTTTTTTGTATGTGAGCTCTTCAAAAATGACACCCATAAAATATAGTGCTGCTTCCTCAAAATTGTGGTATCTTTGAATGCAGGAGGTTATAAATAAGCTTGGTAGTTAAACTTCTGTTTCAAACTTTCGCTTTTTTATCTCTGTCACTGCAAAAGTCCTATCGGTCTGTCTACTCTTGTGCCTATCATAAAATGCTTATGTGGTAGTAATCAGTCTTGTATTCTCCCCACTTTCCCATCCATTTATTTTTAATTTTCCAGTTTCAGACAACTACTACTTTGGGAGTTGTGATATGCCTACCTTTAGTGTATTTCTAGGTCTTCTGGGAATCAGGGTTGAAGCAGCACAGTGCTGAGGTGGTTACTTCCCAGGCCTGCCTCATGTTGGTCCCACTTTAATTAGCCAACCCCATAATCCCACATATTTCTGATGTATTTACGGAGAGGATGAATAAAGCTGCTCCTCACCCCTTTATCTTGACAGTGAATGTCCCAATTAGTTTAATCTACTTTAATCTCTGTCATTCCCATGACTCCTTGATTTTGCTAATTTCTTCTACTTGATCAACATAGCTTACGAACACTTACCTCCTGCAAACTCCTATGGCTACAAAGTCCCTGTCACTTTCTATATTCAATTTTCCCTTTGTCTTGTTTTAACTCAGTCAGTGACTAATACTGCAAAAACAAATAAGAAATACATGTAATATTTTAAGCTCTGCCTTAATATTCACTAATTAAAGCATTCATATTTTAAAACAGACCATATATGGCTTATTTCTCTACAAGTAGGTCATTTTTTTTTCAATCTTGTACTTTTTCAATAAATGAAAAAGAGAAAAACACCTAGAGATAGATAATTTACATTTTCTAAGCTACAGAACAGCCAAGTATTCTTGGAATATTATAAGAACTGTAGCCAATTCCAATTTTTTTTCAATGAAAATGTACTTCAATAATAAAGCACTTTCTAAGTATCTCATTGTTTTATAGACCATCATAACAATTATTTAAACATGAAAGTAGGCAAGATTTTATAACTCTAAAAACAGAAGCAGTAACAGGTATCAAATATCTATTGACACTCTGAAAACACAAGCTGGGCCATCTCCTTTTCTTATGAAAACCCTGCACGTTCTATAAAGAAAGTAGGAGAACAATAAATATATTTTACTTAATTCCTGGATATATAAATAGTATATATAACACAAGTAGCTTCATTCTCTAAATTTTCCTTCATCCTCCAAATTTTCCATAACTGTGAAATATATTTAAAATATATGCTCAATTGAGATAAGAGAAGATTTTACTTATGGGCATGGCATTACCCATGAGATTTCAAGAAAGAGAATATGACATATTGACTTGGAGATTTTTAAACCAATAGGATAATCTTCATGATAATCTTTACAGAGCACCATTTACCACTTCATTTACATTTTCCCCCCTCTCTAGTTGCTTCAAATTTAAAAAAATTTTTTTCTCAACAAAGTGAGTAGCCTCTCAAATGTCATAACTATATTTTCTCTCTCTCTTAATACCCCAAACTGCTGGGATACTTTTTTTAAAATCCCAGTTGGAGCCTTAAAAAGTCTTTCAAAGTTTCTTATGATAAAGAGCAACTAAAACCATTATTATTGATGGTAGGAGTGGATAACATACAATTATTTTGGTATACTATTCGACAGTTTCTTATAATAATATACAGTTGATCCCTGAACAACATGGATTGGGATATCAATACCCCTTTGCAGTCGAAAATTTGTGTATAACTTTTGACTTCTCCAAAACTTAACTGCTAATAGCCTACTGTTGACTGTAAGCTTTACCAATGACATAAACAGTCAATTAACACATATTTTGTAAGGAATACATATTATATAATGTATTATTACAATAAAGTAAGCTAAAGTAAAGAAAATTTTAGGAAAGCCATAGGAAAAATACATTTGCAGTACTGTACTGTATTTATCGGTAAAAAAAAAAATCAGTGTACAAGTGGATCTGCGGTTCAAACCCACGTTGTTCAAAGGTCAACTGTACTTATATCTACTGTACGACTCATCAATTCTACTCCTAGTTATATATACAAAAGATAAATAAAAAACAACTATGTCCACATGAATAATTATGTCAACATGTTCACAGCAGCTTTATTCACAGTATCACCAGACTGCAAGCAACCCTTATGTCTATCACAAGAAAGTTTATAAATAAATATAAAAAGTAGTAGTTAATGGAATACTATTTGGGTTTAAAAAATGAACTACTGATACAAACAATTACTTAGATGAATCTCAAAAACACGAGAACTAAAATATGCCAAACGTAAAAAAGTATAAAGTATGTGTTTTTATTTATATGAAGTTATGGAATAGGCACACCTACCTGATGTGGATAGATACCAGAGTAGTACTTGCTTAAGAGTAGAATTGTGAATACTGACCAAGAACGGGCAAGAAGGAGTTCTGTGGAGTTATATAAATGTGCTTTATATTAGTTACACAGACCTATTTATTTGTCAACTATTACCTAATTGTGTGCTGAAATCCCCTGCATTTCACTGAATGAAAATTATATCTAAATTTAAAAACAAAAATGGTCTGCTTATTATATAAAGGATATACAATCTGCAGGAAAACAATTCTGAAGAGTACAAAAAAAAAGTATTCATCAGGGCAATTTAACTTTTTATTTATGTAATTAAACAGAGAATATAACATAATTTAAACATGCTCAAACTAACTAACAAAGGCAAAATCTAGGTATTTGAATTCTCCTTCAAATTAATAAAACATAATGTACCATAGTTTTTAGGTGAATTTTTTTTCTATGATTACTTGTTCACATGGCTGTCGGTAAAAGGCCTCACCCGCATGGAGCTCCCCAAGGTGCTGGCTGGGTGTCCTTGTGAGAAGGTGGTTGGCTTCCCCCTGGGGGCAAGTGATCTAAGAGAGCAAGGAGGAAGCTACATGCCTTCTATGGCTTGCCTCAGAAATAGCAGACAGTTATTTCTGTCTCATACTAATCATTAGAAGCTAGTCACTAAGTACAGCCCACACTCAAGGAGAGAGAAAATACACTCCACCTTTTGAAGAAGAATGTCACAGAAGTTTTGGTTACATTTTAAAACCTGTAGGCACAGAGTGACCTCACTCTTCTATATATTTCTGGCCCTTGTAGAGATACAAAGGGTTTACCCTACAGAATTTCAATACTAAAGCATTGGTCTCAACAATGAAGCATTGGCATTTGGGGGAATTAACCCCAGTCCATGCAGGGAAAGACAAATCATTCTTAGGACTGATACCAGGATAAGACAAGTGATGTAAGAGAGGGTTATGAGGCACTTGCCTCAGGTACAGATTAAGGGGGTACAAAATTAATGCAAAATGCTTGTTTTTCATCAATTTTGCCTTTTAAAAAATATTGAATTATAATGTTATCTTGATTATTGAAATGTTTAACTCCCTTTAAAGTTTTCACCTGAAGTAAATGCCTCACTCATCTTGTTTTCTTAACCCTGTTCCTGGCCCCATTCTCTCATACTTTCCCTCCTCTTCTTACTTTATACATAAGGCCAGTTACTTTTAGCAGAATGTAATTAGTGGATCCACAGTCTGCTGATAACAGACTACAGGTAGCACAGAACAATGGTAAACTGTCAGGCTTGATACTAGGTGGTCTGGGTACCAGTACCAGTCAAGTCCTGCTCTAATTAGCCACAGGACCTTAGGAAAGTCATTTCATCTCTCAGTGTGTCAATTTCTTTGTGACAAACTTGAAGGGACTGAATTAGGTATTTGCAAAGGACCAAATTTTTGATAGCAGAAAGTCATAGTGTCTTGGATGAGGTTTTTCCTTTCCTTGAATCCATCATCTGTATCTAGAGACCTGAAATCCATTACTCTTCAGGGTAAAGCTAATGCCTTTCCTATGTGATTGTTGTTTTTAATTTTAATTTGGAACCATTCTTTTTGCAGTCATTTGGCAGGTCTGCCCAATCTTGCTCTGGGGTAGTAATCAGGGCATGATGCAGTATTGGTATCATTTTCTATTTTCATTAAGGTGCCCTGAGGACTTCCAGCATTTGATGCCAACAAATTTAAATTATTAATTTTATTACAACAAGAATTCTATAATGGCAGAGTTACTGAAATGCTTTTCAAATTGTTTTTTAACTAGAAAAATAAAGAGATAGAATTTGGACACTTGGGAAATAATGAAAAAGTGAGACAGCACTGCTATTGATTTAAACTCAAGTAAGGGGATTTTTTTTTTAAAGTTCGATATTCACAAATCATTGGCCTTAGATGAGATACTAATGAGAGTGCTCAGCAATCTCGTACATATATAATAATGGAGAAACAGACTAATAATAAATGAAAATTATGGCACTGACATGCAAGAAAGGAAAAAAAAACTGATTTCACTGATTTTTATTATTTTAACTGATTCCACTGTTTTAATTAGAAAATGATATTTTCAACATGCCTAGTTAAAAAGCTACTGTAAACAAGAGATATATAATCAGGGACAAGGGATGTACTCGCAGCTCCATTTCTGAATGATCTTAGGTAAATCGCAAAAAAAACAATTTGAAACTGTCTTCACCTGAAATATGAGGATATTATAACCCTCACACAGGGATATTTATGTGGCTCAAATAAGGTATTATACATGAAAGCAATTTATAAACTTTAAAATACCCTTCACATATAGAAAATTCATAAATTTGTAGATACTTCTCATTTCCAATTAATAATATCGGGAGTCCTATGAAGCGGACAGGGATGAAAGAATAGTGGGATTCTAATGTGACTGTATCCATCAGATGACACAAAGCCGACCCTGAAAAATACAAGTGCATAGATTTCGCTTTCATTCAGAGTGATGTGATGAGCTCTCTAATAAATGATAGTATTACAGAACTTTTGAGAAATCCTTGTCATTATTTGTGTTTATTAGGTGCTTAAACAGAAGAACCTCCGCTGGTGGACACAACAGATCGGTCAGCAAAACTCATCAGGATCACCCTGAGCCTGACTTGCCACAGTCAGCTATGCTCGTATTCTCCACCCAGTTCTATCAAAGCCCACAAACCCAACCATGGAAAGACTCTGAGGGTGGAAAGAGTCTCAGCTGAAGGGCAGATCTAGACTTCGACTAGAACCAAACCCTCGGTGACAAGTCCGAGAATCTAGGTTCTCCGTAGGTGAAGAAGTAAACCTCATCCAGGAGGAATCCCCAAAACTTGTGTGAAAAGCGTATGGTTGGTGTAGGAGGAGGTAGAGGCATAATCTGAAAGTTAAGCTGGGATATAAATTTGGTGGAAACTTTTGCGCATGACTGATGAAGTAAAGACCATCAAAACTCCAAGACTAGAAGATGGAATGGGGAGCGAGGAGCTTAGAGCCGGCAAAGTAGGAAATGCAGACTCAGAAATGCCATCCCCTTCCATTCTCTTTCATCACAAGGATATCTTGAATTTAAAAAAAAAAAAAAAGAGGAGAGAGTCAGAACCATACCTTGGAAACAGAGAAAGGCCATTGAATATTGAAGTGCTGTGTTGATGGTATTTTTGGATTTATTTTATTTATTTATTTATTTATTTATTTTGGTGCTGTTCATTCAGTCTTCACCTGGATCAAAAGGACACAAAGACATCCTATATACTGTTCCTGTGCCAGGAGCTGCTAACAGGAAAATTCATTTCTCTAATAAAACACTGCACATACAGTATTACTAAGAGGGAAAGTAATGTTAAGGTTGGAGTACCAGGGCTGCCGAACATGCCATCCTCTAAGAAAACAGTAGATCTGCACATCTGTGAACTAAAATCTGAAGGGCCATTTTCACATTCACCTTCCCTTTTCTCCCAGAATCTAGCTGGGCCGCAGTGAATGTCAGGGAACTATGTGGAATAATATTAACAGCCATATTTTATTGAAGACTAATCATGTGGCAGGCTTTGTGCTAACTGCTTTCCACTTATCAGCTCATTTAAGCCCCACTTCAACCTCATGTAGTAAATAGCATTATCTCTGTTTATTGATGAGGAAATTGGAGGCCTCTAGCCAGCACACAGTTGACTGAGATTTGAACATGGTCTCACTGCAAAGCCCACTTCATGGTACCTCATTCTATTCTTAAATTCCAGAGCATATTAGGGAAACTGAATGAATATGTGCTCCTGTGGAATGGCTGAAATTTTTCTGATGGTGATGGGCAGAGGGGGAGGGTGGGGTATCTTATGGCAGAGGTGCAGGATGGTGGGTGGTTCATATGACTTGACTTATAAATTAAGGGAGGAATAATGAAATTAGAAGTGAAGGAAGGGGGCGCCTGGGTGGCTCAGTGGGTTAAAGCCTCTGCCTTCGGCTCAGGTCATGATCCCAGGGTCCTGGGATCGAGCCCTGCATCAGGCTCTCTGCTCAGTGGGGAGCCTATTTCTTTGTCTCCCTCTGCCTGCCTCTCTGCCTACTTGGGATCTCTGTCTGTCAAATAAATAAATAAAATCTTAAAAAAAAAAAAAAAAAGGAGTGAAGGAAGGGAACACACACAAAAAAACCCACCCACTTTCTGAAAGCCTAAACTTTAAAATACCTTCCTCAAGGAGGGCTAAGGAAAAACTAGCCAGAGTTTCAAGCTCTGTTCTTACACTGTAATTCTCTTTTGAGAGCACTCTGAGCCTTCAGTAAAGACATGCCTTACAGTCAGATAGGCTGGACTGATAGACTCTAAGGAGATAGTACAAAGGACCATTGGGACTGCCTGAAAGAAGGAAATGCTGAGCACCTGGTGGACTTCAAGAGAGAACCTCAGGAGGTCTTCTACATCCACAGAAAAATCCAAAAGTTGGGAACATAGGAGATAGCCCATAGCAACAGAAATGAAACCAAACTTCCAGGTTAATTAAGAACCCCCTTTGATAGGGTCCAGAATACTGAAATTACATTCCAACAGCCCAAGAGATTACACTGAACAGTTTGCTGCTGGTTTTCTCCTGACTTTTGAATATCTATCTTCTGTTCTTGAAGGAGAAAGGGGCAGTGGCAGCTGACTACTTAATTTATTTCCTTTTATAGCTTTAGCCTCAGATTCATTTTTTTCTGATGACCGCTGAAAGATCTTTCCATGCTTCCTACTCATGGGAATGCCCATCTGCCTGCACTCCATCACTTCCAGCTGGATTTGACACAAATTTGTCACTAATAGCAAGTTCTTTTCCTTACTTCCCCCAATCCTAGACTGAACATCTGCCTTGTATATTGGCAAGATTAATATATCCCACTTGAGCAAATGCAATATGGTCTCTTGGTGTCACTCTCAGAAACAGAATTTGTCTTGCCAGTTGTGATAATTGTGCCATATTATACCATTAAAACATATATAGTCCATACTGGTCTAGGTAATATGCAATCCTTCATTCATGAGGCTCATGCCACTGAATGCCATCAATGAGATACTCTAGGAGTGACACAGGTGTCTATCTCCTGTGTTTCCAAAGAAAACTTCATATTTGTCTTCCTGTGACATGGATTTTCTCCATCCTTATTCTCTTTGCACCAAGCTGTGGTTATTTTTATACAGTACACCCCCTTATGAAGTTTCACTTTCCTTGGTTTTAGTCACCTACAACCAACTGCAGTACAGAAGCAGATGATCCCCCTTTTGACCTATTCCCAGAAGGTTGATAGTTGCTTAATGTTACATCACAATGCCTACAAAATTCACCTCACTTCATCTCATCATGTAGGCATTTTATCATTTCACATCACCACAAGAAGGATGAGTAGAGTACAGTAAAATATTCTGAGATACCACATTCACATAACTTTTATTACAGTATATTACTATAACTGTCCTATTGTATTATTAACTCATGTTATTAATCTCTTACCATGCCAAATTTAGAAGTTATACCTTATCATAGGTATGCATGCACAGGAAAAAAAAAAAACAGTATTTATAATGTTTGGTATTATCTGTGGTTTCAGGGATCCACTGGGGATCTTGGAGTGTATCCCCTACGGATAACAGGGGGACTATTATAATATTTGAACCCTGTAGACAGAACTGTATCTTGTGTGTATTGTGGCCCCAATATTTAAGACAGTACCAGAGATACTGTAGGCCCTCAGTAGATATTGGGTGAAAACATAACTTTGTCAGAGACTTCTTAAATTTTAAACAGATTAAACCTCTGTGTACAAGCATGTCTTTTTTTTCTCTCACACCTCCCGCACTTCATTTACTCAAAGAAATTTAAATATCATTTGATTTATCATTAGCGAAATTATATTACTAGGTACAAACATGTACTTATCAACATTGTCAAAGTCCCTAAAAATGCGAAGTCTCCACTAAAGTGAGGGTCAAAACAATCAGTATTATGGTGTCATTGAACTGGTATTGGGATGGGGATCCAAAAAGTGGTTTTTAAACACAGGTAAATTGATTTTTTTCCCCACTCCTGAATGCCTCACATCTTCCCTTGTATGGAGTAAAGAATTTTTAACCTAGAACTGATGGGTAAACATTATGTGTTCAAAGCCTCTGCCCCAGATGATTCTGTTAACAACAGTCTTCCCCTCTCTATGGAATTCTTAAGGTTCCCTAACCTCAACATTCTAAAATTACGAAAAGTTAAATTGGATTCTAAAATCCAGGCTATAGAAACAGAAACAATCTTTGAGATACTAATCTAAAATATGACCATTTCCCAAAGCTCCTGATTTCATCTGTTTTAGACAGAGAGCACTCCTGGGAGAAACACAGGTTACATGCTATTGGTCTTTACACATAAACTCCCTCCACTACCAACTTGCTCTGAATCCCAATGCCTGGCCAACCCCATCACTAGTAATCAACCACCATCCCAAGAAGTGAACATAATCAAAAGCTAAATCAAATAAATATGTCTTACTCTCTGTTCTGACGTCGGCCAAGTTCCATTTCTGGTGGGAGGCCAAGGGAAGCTGGTGCCAAAGGCATATGGCTGTGGGCACCATTGTGCCAGAAAGATGTCAACACATTGGAAAGGATTCAGGGAAGAGGAGCGGGGGTGATTAAGGGGCTGAGGAATTTACTTATGAGGGAGATTAAGAAAGCTAAGTGTGTATACATTGGCTAGGCAATACATGGGAGGCAGCAGAGTTGGATATAATTTGAAGTGTCGACAAGGAATTAGTGGCGTGGGAGCCAGAGGAAATACTAAGGCTTGGGAAGGGGTAGTAAATAAGGACAAAACCAGAGTCTAGTTGTTATCAACATTTCTTAAAATATGCTGATTTAAAATGAGAATATTTTACAGTACAGTTGTAAGACTAGCCATAGATCAAAAGAAGAACATGCAAATAAGCTGTACTGACCTGGGACAAAAGGTCTAAGAAACTAAGTATGTCTTCCCCATCCCCTCCCCTCATGGAGCATCAAAACTAAGAACACCTCTACTGCCCACTGTCAAATGCCCTCAGCTGCATCTCAAGGAGGGTGGCCCAGGGTTCAACCTTCTCTCTGACTCCTTTTCCCAGTGGGATATCCCATAGATACTGATCACTTGATACAGGATAGTTATGTATATAGATAAGCAACTTTATTGAAATATAATTTACATATCATATTATTCACTTATTCATAGTGTATAATTCAATGGCTTTAATATATTAATAGACTTGTGTATCCATCACCATGATCGATTTTATAATATTTACATTACCCCCCCAAAAAGCTTATACCTCTTATCAACCCTAAATCCTCAAAAAAATGTCTAATTCCACAAAGGTACATTGTTAGAACCAAATAAAAAATGGAAAATACGCCACTAAAGTGATGGCCATAAAATCGTTCCTTTGATTGTGATCCAAGAGATGGCTTACAAATATAGGTAAATTAATTTCTCATCATCTTCGAATGCCTCACAACTTCTATGGCATGGAGTGAAAAGTTTATAACCTCACATCTTTCCTTTTCCAGCCCTAGCCAAATACTTATTTAAATTCTATCTCTGCAGATTTGCCTATCTGGGACATTTCATATAGGAGGAATCATATAATATGTGGTCTTTTATGACCAGCTTCTTTAAATTAGCATAATGTTTTCAAGGTTTATCCATGTTATGGCATGAATCAGCACTTTGTTCCTTTTTTTTTTATTTAAGATTTATTTATTTGACAGATAGAGATCACAAGTAGGCAGGCAGAGAAAGAGAGGGGGAAGCAGGCTCCCCGCTGAGCAGAGAGCCCAATTCGGGGCTCGATCCCACCTGGGATCATGACCTGAGCCTAAGGCAGAGGCTTTAACCCACTGAACCACCCAGGTGCCCCCAACTTTGTTCCTTTAGATGGCTGAATAATATTCTGTTGTATGGATATGCCACATTCGTTTATCCATTCAACAGTTGATGCATACATATATCATTCATAGAGACTATCACATCATTTTTGTCTCCTTAAAAATGCCTGGCCATTTCCTTTAATCACATGATTCAATCTGAGACATTATGAGCTGATTCTATCATCTCTCCCAGAAGAGATATATTGTCTACAATCAAACAAATTAATGATGTTGGAATTTTATATTCCTTGCCAGGTTTTTCTGGAGATACATTTGATTCATTAGTTCAATGGCCTGGATGTATTGTATCACCAGTTACTTAGTTTCATAGAAACATATGGACACAGTCTTGCTTAAGGGACTTGACCCTTTAGTCTTTCCCAAAAGGGATAAAAAGGCTGAAGCCTTCTTACTCCTGCAGCAACAATGAAGTGAGCTACTGAGTGTCTTCTCTGGGTGAAGGTTTCCTCCTCAAAAAGTAGTGGAATAAGATGTTATGGTATGTTCTATCAATGGGATCAAACCATACTCCAACCTATAATAGCGGTGTGACATTGAGAAGGTTATTCCAAGTCCCTAAGACCCAGTTAATGCACAGGGACAAATAATCTCAGTAGACTGCATGAAGTAAATTAAATAATACACAAAAATGCATAGCACACACTTGAGGATCAAAAGTATTAGCTGATTTTAACAAGATGTAATCCTACAAGATAAAGAGGAGGAGGAGCATATAAAAGCAGGAAAAGGCTTAAGGTGCACTATATGAGAATGCCTTCTATATAGAAGAAGAGTATAACAATAAGAATTATAATTTCATAGCTCTTCTAATGCCTGGCACTATTCCTTAGATCTTTTCATATATTAACCCTTTCAATACTTCTGTGAACTAAGCATTATTATTACCTTCATTTATTAACAGGAGGGTTTTGTCAAAGGTCACTCAGCTTAACAGAGGTGGGATTCTCATATAGGTAGCTGGTTTGGGGACTGAATGCCAACCACCGTACCCTGCTGCTGAGCTCTGCATTCCTCTGAGAGTAGGCTGGTCAGGCACATTGTGCACTGACTGGTATAATCAGGCCTGGTTCATCAATAATCAGTTTCCTGAAGATCAGCATTTTAGCTTCCACTGTTAATTTCAAACACATTGTTTTAAGTTACTACTCTTTTCTCCCTGTAATAACTTCAACTTTTACAACTCTCTCTTTCACTATGTTAAAGCCCAAGAAAAGATCTTGGTAAAAATTGAGCTGTTCATCTTGTTCAGAGTTGTCTTTTGTATGCCATCTTTCACTGCTATAAACTCGCAAAGAGAAGCAGGTGGTGAGGATAAAAATATGCTAGTATTCGTATTTCTAGCCAAAAGTCACCTACATTTCATTTGAGACAAATAGGAAACAAGCAAAAATATCTCCCTTCTTTTCCTACCCCATCTATGCCCAACAGCCTAGTCAGACTCTGATTCTCTGATTCTGGGTTATTGCCACATATCCTGCCTTCCCACATTCTTTGTAACTTTAAGCCCTTCCTACACACGGCTGCCAGAAGATCCCACCTGCCCTGCCTTCAAGAACCTTCAATGCACCCCTTCTGTTAAATAGATCCAATTTCAAATCCTATACTTCACTTTGCCCTCCCAACATCCTTCTCAGCCTCAGTCAGACAAATGTCATCACTGTCCTCTCAACATGGTCACTCACATCTGTTTTGATACCATGAGGTGTGTTTCCTCACCACACACACACACACACACACACACACACACACACGCACTAGAAAGACACACACACATGCACTAGAAAGAATAAGCACCCAGTAAATATACACCAGGGTTGGTTTTTGTGTGTGTGTCTCTTCTTTCCCCCAGCTTTATCAATAATAAATCCTTCCTAACTTTCCCAGCCTGGAATACTGTCTTTCTCTGCCCAAATGCCTGCCATAGGTGCTGCCACATTGTTTAAACTTGACAATTTTTAAAATTATAAACCACCTCTATGATTATTAAGTCTTTGAGGGACTGGGTTAAGCCTTGTTTTCAAAAGTAGACTTGGTGTTTAAAAGGTATTAAACACATTCTATTTAACTGATTGATTCAGTGGCTGAGATGAAATATCATCTTTCCTGTGGTCTTCCTATACCTGAATCCTACTTTTATTACCCTCAGGAAAATGTAATTTCTCCTTCTATCCCCCCATCATGATGTGGACTGCATCACTGGACCACTGTAGACAGCAACCTATACTCTGGTTATTGTAGTAAAGCTATTTCCCCACAAAGAGACTAGGAACTTGTTGAAGACAGGGGCCTTCACAATCACTTTCCATCCCCAGGGCTGTCTATGGTACTTACTAAGCTGCTAAACAAATCATCTGAATTTAACTTAATTAAAAGAGCAGAACTCTGGAAGAAGAGGATTAAGTGTGTTGAAATGGGTGCCGAGGTGAAGAAGTTGGAGTGGCTCAGATGCACAAGGTACTTCTTCTTTTCATACATTGCATTAGATTTACTCTTTATCCAGGACCCACTGTGCCAAATCAGGCTTGTGATTAAGATCAAGTCTACCGGGAAATCAGCAGACAGTTGGAGAGCATTTGAAAAGGGCCTTGCTGTCCAAAGTTTGCAACTCTGGCAAACTGCTGTTATGGTTCTATTGTTTTATTTTTGCTTCTTTTAAAGGGCAAGGTTTGAAAAACCAAGGAATCTATAAAAAGAATTTCAGTACAAAGAGTACACTCCAGGAATCGCTTTCTCTTGAGTTGCCCATTGCATAGACTACTGTGTAGATGGTGGCTGTGTCAGCTGCCAGGGCCACCTAGTCCAAAAATCACCTCTTTCAAGATGCAAAAGACCTACTCTGCCCTCAGGCAGGACTGTGAATATACAGACTCTATTTCTGAGAACGGCTTTCAGATCCATTTAGAGCCTCTCAAGGAACGTGTCTCCCATTCTGTAGGGGAATCTAAAGTATTTCCTCATTGAATCAGAGAATATTATGGCTGGAATAGACCTTAGAGGTCACATAGTTTAAGTTTCTTTTATTTTCTCTTTTTCTTCTTTATTTTTCTTTTTGTCAAAGAGAGCAAACGAAGGAAAGAAGAAAGCACACAGCCAGTTATCACAGAGGGAAAGCTGTGATGTCAAGTTAAGTTCATTTCCTGCCACACCTCAAAGCCTCTGCTAGTGTTTATTTCTGCGTAAGTTCACAACAACATGTTAAAGGGGTCTACCCAGGCAGTTAATTGAATGAGTTGGTTGGTCTCACGAAGGCCAAACGCTACCTAATTATATGTCCAAGTGCTCACTTTTTCTGTATCAGTGTTACATAAACAGAGAAGTTCTGGACATCTTTATTTCATTTGTGTATCTGGAAGATGAAATGGAAATTTGGACGTTACACTTAAAATTCTGTTTGTGCATCCAGGGCTGTGTGTGTGTGTGTGTGTATGTGTGTGTCTGTGTGTGTGTATTTGCATATGCTAGTTTGTTTGGAACTGGTGAGATTCAAGGTAATGGACTGGCAGGGAAGAAAGTCGGAATGGGCATTTGACTAAGAAGGCAACATATTTACCAGCGATAGCAAGCAACTTGGCAGAAGAGAAAGAAGACAAATGGGGGTTCTCATACTGAGCATTGATGGAAGAGCACAGAAGCAACCTTGAAAAGTAATGTCTCCAGACTGAGGCTTCTCTGGAGCAAGAGGCAATTCTATAGCAATGACCAGGATTCACACAGTGCAGAAGTCAAACTACTAACTCAACTGCCTGCTGGAATTCTACTTACCTTCTTTATGATTCTTTGTTCATGAATGTATGTACATTCAGTGGATCCAGTAATATTGCAATGCTCTTGAAACAACTTATGTAAGAAAGGAAAAACCTTTTGGAAAGTACAAAGAGAGAGTTAAATAGAAGGTGTCTATCATTCTGATTGAGGGATAATGTCTTCACAAACATAAAAGTATTTGCCCATGTACAGATTTCTCAAGAACTTCTATAGGTTGGTCTGAAAATAGACCACTTGCTTATAAACATGAAAAACTCTGCAATGGGAAAACGGGAATAAATAAAGACATGCACATCTCATTTAAAATGTAAACTATAAATAGTTCAGACACATATTCCAGCCACTGCTTATTCTGCCCAATATGACTTTGGAGTGACTTTCTTCCTAACTGGACACAGGCAATAGAAAATACGGGTAAAGTTCCAAGTCTGTGTCTGGGTGAAAGTTTTTCATCTTTCAGTCAAATAACTATTTATTTTTGAACTTCAAAAAGTTTAAGTATCTGCAAGAAATTTGGCAATCTGGTCATAAAATTAAGCATAGCTTCATAATATTACCAAGAAATTAATAAAGGAAGAACACATTTGAGGATTCCAGTTGTGAGCACCTCAGGTGTCTGTGGTGCTCGAAGCTTCCTTGGTTTAAACCAATCACATTGTGTCTTCAGCTCAGCCCACTTTATAACTTTAATTAAACAAAATTAAAATTAATTATTAATGGAAACAGATGAATTAGCTAGGGTGACCTGATATGTTTTTATGTTGCCGTTCATTGTAAGGTGCCACTATATACTCAGCACGAAAATAGTTTAGCTTGAACAGTGCTGAATATCAACAAAGTTCTTGCCCCAAGGAGCTTTCCTTCTATAAACAAGTCAGTAAAAGACAGATCATAACTCAAGGTATAGCTGACAGAATCCACTACTTCCAAAATAAAAGAGTATCAATGGCAAATTCTCATCAAGGGAAGAGTTGAAACATGATTCTCTAGAGAGTCTAAATAAGGGATCAATCCAGTCATTGACTCAGGTTTTATGAATATTCAGAGGCACAAAATGAAGCTCTTCCCTCAAGGCAGCTCCTTCCGAACTCTGCGGCTAACACAGTTCTATAAAGAAACCTCAGTCCATACTATTAATTAACCCTGTTTTAGTCACTGGATAGTCACACACTGATTCTTCATGTCTTGTTTAGTTTTTCATCTTGCACACCTCAGGAATTTCTTTTGTATCTTTGGAAAATATTTCTTGAAAATGTGTTATGGACCAAGCACTCACTATATGATTAGTGTACAGTGACAAGTAAAACAGGTGTGAAGGAATAGATTTTGAAGAGAATTTCATAATGTCCCATGAGGGAGTGGGATAGCGGTGCTGCATGAACTATGAGGCAGAGCTTTCTAACCTGTACAACTTGATGGTTACAGGCAGAACTCACTGAGGCAGAGCAAATGGAAGAAGATAAGGCTGGAAGGAGGACTCATGGGTTAGGTTTTAACCATGCTCCATCTATGGTACCAAAGAGACTTCTAAAAGTGGGATCAAGAAAACAGTTCCACCTGTGTGTTGGAATCTGTGGCTAAATCTGAGAAATATCTCTTTTGTTGTCATGATAATAACGATAATCACTAAAGGTGATTAGGATTTTTTTTTGTATATCATACAATATAGATTTTATTTAGTTAGTTAGTTAATTAGTTAGTTATTATTATGTTACCATACAGTACATCATTAGTTTTTGATGTAGTGTTCCATGATTCATTTTTTGCACTAACACCCAGTACTCCTTCCAGTATGTGCCCTCATTAATATCCATCTAGGCTAAGCCAATCCCCTACTCTCCTTCCCTCTAAAACCCTCAGTTTGTTTCTCAGAGTCCCCATTCTGTCATGGTTCATCTCCTCCTCTGATTTCCCCCCTTCATTTGTCCTTTCCTTCTCCTAATGTCTTCTGTGCTATTCCAAATAAGCAAAACCATATAACTGACTTTCTCTGCTTGACTAATTTCACTAAGCAAAATCTCCTCCAGTCCCAACTATGTTGAAGCAAAAGTTGGGTATTCATCCTTTATGATGGTTGAGTAATATTCCATTGTATATATGGACCACATCTTCTTTATTCATTAGTCTGTTTAAGGGCATCTTGGCTCTTTCCACAGTTTGGCTATTGTGAACATTGCTGCTATGAACATTGGAGTGCATGTGGCCCTTCTTTTCACTACATTTGTGTCTTTGGTACTGTGGCACTGGCACAAAAAACAGACACATAGATCAATGGAACAGAATAGAGAGCCCAGATATGGACCCTCAACTCTATGGTCAAATAATCTTTGAAAAGGAGGGAAAAATATCCAGTGGAGAAAAGACAGTTTCTTCAATAAATGTGCTGGGAAAACTGGACAGCTACATACAGAAGAATGAAACTCGACCATTCTCTTACACCACACCCAAAGATAAACTCAAAATGGATGAAAGACCTCAATGTGAGACATCCATCAAAATCCTAGAGGAGAACATAGGCAGTAACCTCTTCGCCATCGGCCACAGCAACTTCTTCAAGGACACATCTACAAAGGCAAGGGAAACAAAAGAGAAAATGAACTTTTGGGACCTCATCAAGATAAAAAGCTTCTGCACAACAAAGGAAATAGTCAACAAAACAAAGAGGCAACCCACAGAATGGGAGAAGATACTTACAAATGACACTACAGATAATGAGCTGATATACAAGATCTATAAAGAACTTCTCAAACTTAACACCCCAAAAATGAATAATAAAGTTGATTAGGATTTTTCACTTGGACCTTATGTCCTCTGAATGTTTATCTGTAAGAATTCCCGAAGTTGGCTGAGCACATGCTGCCACAGATTTACTTTTGCTCTTGCTAGTTGACCCAAACCAACTTGGCACCTTATAACAGAAGTCTAACTTGAGTTATTTTAGATCACACAGGCACATGAAATTTGGACCACAATTCAGAAACTCACAGAAAGGTTAATTTGGCATTACAAATTCTCAGGACTTTTGTCAGCATGAAATTGGAACTGAGAACTTTTCTTAGCTGCACATCCCTACAGAATGGGTCTATTTCTAAGCCTCTGGGGTTGTAGTTTTATGCAGAAGGCATAGATCACCCTTCTTCCATGGGCTCCGGGCAATATCTCCTTTCCCCTGCTCTCCTCATAAGATCAAAATGGAAGCTCAAGACACCATTGTTTGCCAAAAGCACATTTGTGAGGAAACTTACTTTGGTGGAGCCTAGTTTTTGTTTTTGTTTTGGGGTTCTGAACTTGTCCCAATTTTTTGCTAGCTTAGTATGCACTTTAAATTGCATATGGAAAGAACCTAGATGTCCATCAACAGATGAATGGATAAAGAAGATGTGGTATATATATACGATGGAATACTATGCAGCCATCAAAAGAAATGAAATCTTACCATTTGCGACGACATGGATGGAACTAGAGCGTATTATGCTTAGCGAAATAAGTCAACTGGAGAAAGACAACTACCACATGATCTCCCTGATATGAGGAAGTGGAGATGCAACGGGGGTGGGAGTTAAGGTGGTAGGAAAAGTAAAAATGAAAGAAGATGGGATCGGGAGGGAGACAAACCAAAAGAGACTCTTAATGTCATAAAACAAACTGAGGGGGGTGGGGGGAAGAAGGGTTGGGAGAGGGTGGTGGGGTTACATTATATGTTTAAATAAAGCTTAAATAAAGTTAAAAAATAAATAAATAAATTGCATTTTTTAAAATTATACTTATGTTTAATTTAGAATTTTTTTAGTTGTTTATGTGGCATAGTTGTTTAGGGTATCTAATTTGTCAATGGGCACAGAAAATAAAGTTGTGATATTTTGTTGTTATTTCCCAAATATTTGCTATGTTACTTATAATCATTATATTATTTAATCCTTAAAACATCCACATGCAATAGGTATTCTTATCACAGTTTCCAGAAGAGGGGAGTGAGATGAAGAGATAAGTAAATTGCCAAAGGCAAGAGAACTATTAGTGTTTTAGGATTTGAACTCACAGCCTCTTAGTTCCCAACCTCATGTCTATAATACCTGTAGATGTTGAGACATTGCAAGAACAGCGAGCTCATTTTACCACCTGCTCTTTTGTCTATTTTTTTCCCCTCCAATGTGTCTTGTCTCCTTTATCTTCTCAAATCTTTCACTTCATGAGTCTTTTCCATCTTAATAAACCACACCATTATCTATCCAACTGCCTGGACTGAAAGCATGTATAAGTCATTCTTGATTTTTTTTTTTTTTTTCCTTTCTTAGCATCTGAAGACATTGCTCTGGTCTAGGCTACCAACATAGATTGTCTAGAATCCTGCAATTAAACTATTACTTGTATCCGTTCTCCTATTCTTCTGCTCTTGAACATTTGCAGTTCATTTGCACTCAGCAACCTGACTGATCTTTTTAGAAATACACTTACACATCTGAAACACATACACAAACTGACTCCAAAGAAATAAAAGGGATCTGGATTCTCTGCCTTTCTTTTCCTGACCTATTACTGGTTAAGGAAACTAAGAGCCAGAGAACCTAACAACATTCCTAGGGTTACATAGTGGTGAAGGCATGACTAAATCCTAAAACTACCCTTTGGCTCCTAGGCAAAGCTGATTGTCTATATTTCTCTCATGCCATCTTTAGGGAATATGCTAAAGGAGCAAACCCACTTGACCTTAACAACATGAATGATCATGTGGCCACTCATCCTTAAAACTGGAATGTTTCCAGGTAGGGTTTTATGGACTGGAGGTTTGTGCCCCTCACTCCCACCACAAAGTCATATGTTGAAGCCCTAATCTTCAATGTGACCATACTGGAAAATAAAGCCTGTGAGGAGGGATAAAGGTTAAATGAGGTTTATAAGGGTGAGGCCCTAATCCAATAGGAATGCTTATAAGAAGAAAACTCTGTCTTGTGAGGACACAATGAGAAGGTGGCCATCTGCAAGCATGGAAGAGAGTTCTCAGTAGGAAATGAACTGTCTGGCACCTTCACCTTGGATTTCTCAGCTTCTAGAACTGTGAGAAAATAAATTGCTATTGCTTAAACTACCCAGTCAGTGATATTTTGTAATGGTTGTCCAAATAGACTAATATACAAGATACCCTCTTCCTTCTAGAATATACTAAAAACATTAGAAACTGATTTGCAAGGGCATTTCCAGAATTTTTTTTATCCAATATCAGCTTTCCTGCAGAAAGTGCTTATAGTTGATTTTATGGAAAAAATAATTATCTGAGGTGGTACCCATTTATAAAGTAAATAAATAATAAAACATATTTGAGGGGATTAATAAATCTTAGTACTATGTTGTGCTATGATTTTTCTTTTCTTTTTTTTTAACTTGCTATGGTGCTTTTGTTTTGTTGTTACTTTTAAAGTACTCTTGGCCTTTGTCCAAAATCAGAATCTTTTATTAGAGTAAACTGTAGTGATTCTGGATAAAACTAAGGGAGCTGTACACAGTGAGTAACCACCTTCTGCTTATCCAAGGAAGACCCATTTAAGAAGATAATTTGTTTTACCAGCATTTTTTATAACCTATAGGAAGTAGAATACTTATGCCTGTGGAGGAATTAATCTGAGTGATGAAAAGTGGAATAAAACATTTCTGTTTCTCAAGTACATTACCTTAATAGACATTTGCATATCAACTGATATTACATATGCACATATATTATTTCTCGCAAAATGTGTGTGTGTGTGTGTGTGTGTGTGTGTGTACATAAACATGAACTCTCACAATTTAAAGAGTACATTTGATTCAATTTAATTACCGAGTGGCCACCACAAGAAGCCAGTTCTGTGCTGGAGGAGTCAAGGCATCAGACAATGGGTTGGCTAAAGAGTAAGCTAATGCACACGAAGTGTTTAAATAAAAGATGAGGCCAGAATTGTTGGTGCAGAGAACAAGTTCCCAACTAGTGTGGAACTTTCAGAGGGTAAAGCTTTTCTGGGCAACAGGATAAGCCCTCAGAGGACTGACTGGATTTAGTTGGGCAGTAACCAATAATCTGAATATTTAAAGGAAATGGAATACTCCCAAAAGACCTTTGTAAAGAAAAGTCTGATAGCCTCCCTTGTGTTATCCCAGTGCACATGACAGATGTCTAATACAATATGATCTGTATCCTTTACTCACAAATAACTCACTGTCATATCCTTTTTCTGGCTGAGTGATACTTTGTGCATTACCGAATTCGCCCCGCTTGATTCATACACAGAAGTGCCTTCTGAGACACTGTGGCCAGGAAGACACATTAAGCCACGCATACATCTATATCTCAGTCTTGGGCCCTCACTCTCTTGGTCTCTGATACTTAAGTAAACAGGGTCAGCATGTGTCAGTGGACACAGAATATTCATCAGTGGCAGGCAGGTCCAGATGCCAGGTGGGAGGTACTACAGACCAGCACTGTCCAATGAAAAGATAATGAGAGCCAAACAAGTAATTTTGATTTTTTTTTATCAGCCACATTTAAAAGAGTAAGAAGAAAGAGGTGAAATTGATTCTAAGAATACATATAATTTAGAGTGCCTGGGTGGCTCAGTCAGTTAAATGTCTGCCTTCAGCTCAGGACATGAGCCCAGAGTCCCAGCATGGAGTCCCACATCGGACTCCCTCCCTACTTGGCAGAGTCTGCTTCTCCCTCTGCCCCTCACCTCACTCCTGCTCTCACTCTCTCTCTTTCTCAAATAAATAAATTTAAAAAGAAAATTTTAAAAAGAATACATGTAATTTTAATTCAATATATCCAAAATAAAATCATCTCAATGTGTCATCAATATAAAAAATTGTCAATGAGATATTTTACATTTTTCCATAAAAAGACTTCAAAATTCATAGTGAATTTATATTTAGAACACTTTTCAATTGGGACCAATCACATCTCAAACCTCAGTAGCCCAGGATTGTAGCCAAACTTAAGCAAAGCAGGACCTCCTTTTCAAAGAAAAATAAATATATATGGACCTTCACAATTGTAAAACTAGGTACCAAATTCTTATATTTTTAACTCGTATGATAATGAAATCAAAACAATTGTTTAAATAAATACAAAGCAAATAAAATGTGAATTAACATTATTTGAATATGAAAGCTGATATTTTGCTTAAGCTAAATATCTTGGTTCAATATAAAATGGCAATTTTGGGTTTGAACCACTGCAAATCTTCCTTCCCATGAGGACATGCCTGGATTTCATTTGGCCTTTTCGCAAAACAGTGCTTCATTTTAAGTGTCAATTTTGTCAGCAAAAAATCAAAGTACCAATACTTAGCACCAATATTATTCAGGTGCAGAGTCAATGTGATAAAAAATACAAATGCCAAGGTGGGCACTGAAATCATTCATATCTCTACTAATTGTACATAATTATTGTTGGATATATAAGTCCTTACCCTTGCCCTTCCCAACCTCTCCTCCAACTGGTTTTCTTTAAAACAATTATACTTCTTTTTTAAACTTAATATTACAAACAAACTTTCCATGTTGCTTCATAGTTTCCAAGGCATTACTCTTAACAGTCATATAATATTCGATCAAGAATGTGTCAGCAAGGACGCCTGGGTGGCTCAGTTGGTTAAGCAGCTGCCTTCGGCTCAGGTCATGATCCCAGCGTCCTGGGATCGAGTCCCACATCGGGCTCCTTGCTCAGCAGGGAGCCTGCTTCTCCCTCTGCCTCTGCCTGCCTCTCTGTCTGTCTGTGCTCGCTCGCTCTCTCTCTCTCTCTCTAATAAATAAATAAAATCTTAAAAAAAAAAAAAAAAAAGAATGTGTCAGCAATTACCAGCTCACTGCTGGACACACTGACTCAGGCTTGACTTCTCTGTTGTATTAGTTGTTAATGAAACACTGCTCACTGCCCATCACCTCATCCTTCTTGAAACTCTTTCCTAAGCACTTTAGTTTACTGAGTCTTACGTACTTCCAGATTGCGAAGTGCCCACCTCTTTTCCTGGCCACTAAATGTAGGCACATTCACAGCAGCCCGCCTCTTTTCTCCTCCCACCAGGAACTCACCCTCACCCAGGATTTCCCCTGTGCTGATAAAGCCATTCTCTCTCTTCTAGGCTCCGCTTTCATTTTTCCTATTCCCTAAAGAACATGTCTGCCAAATGGCCTCTGCAGCAAGTCAGATTCTAAGCTGTGTTCATTTTCTTTGTTCCAGTACCTCCCATCGCAGAATCATCAGTACATTTCTCTGTTAACGATAACCCCATTCTACTAGTAAACATGGGCTGGAGACTCTGCATTCATGCACGCCTCTTATTTTTCTTTTGTTTGCCATAACAAAGCACCTGGCAAGACTCCCTGTGAATGGCATTCCTGTGTGTGATATTTTCACTGTTACCCTTTTATTGTTTGTCACTTAAGGCACAGCAAAGGTGCCTCGAACATCACACACACACACACACACACACACACACACACGCGCACGCACCTTCCTCCGGACAGTACTTGCAAGATTCATTTCCTTAAAGCAGCCACCCGATCCTGAGGGTCCACTCTTGGGAAACACTAATACTGGCACTCGCTGATCAAATCAAATGCCACTGAGCTTACCCTTTGGAGACCTTCCCTTTCTGACCACAGAACAATCTTCTAGTTTCACCCAGTGAGCGAGGGCAAGTTTCGATCAGGCAGACATGCACATGCCTTCTCTCTACCATCAGACATTAAACTTTCAGGTTCAAGGATCATGTCTTATTTATACTGATTATCCAACAATATTCACATGGTTATACTATTGGTTGAATAGTCAACCAATAAGTAAATAAGTAAAGTTTAAAAAAATGACTTTCAGCAAGTAACATTTTTTAGAGCAAATGATTTCATCAATCAACTGAAAAAAAGGCCATGGTGCTAAGAATTGGTGCCAACTGACAAGAGAGATCTATGTCAGGGGTGTGAAAAACCACCCAGTGCAGGCTGGCCTGAGATACAAAATAGAAGTCTGTGGATATCAAGATGGGAGTCTATGGGTGATAGGATCACAGAATCTAGGAGTCCGAAGGACCAGTTAATTCATAAACTGCAGAATCTCATTGTACAGAGGTGAAACTGACCACAAATTTAAGAAACAGCTTCCTTTTACAATGTTATTACACTGTGTCTCCTTACCGATATAACTCCAAGTTGTACTTATACAAAATCATCTGTTTTGAGACATTAAGTTTGTAGGTTTTTTAATCTTTAATTGATCAAATTGAATCTATAACCAAGCTGCAAGTGCTTAAAGGCCTCCCAGAAAGGAAAACTTGGCAATGACCACAGATAAACTTTTGAAAAAGTAATTAACATCTGTTTAGTACTTTGCTGTTTCTCATTTGAAAGGCATGGCAATCTTTTGAGAAGGTCAGGCAATTATTATTATCTTATTTTACCAATGATAAAATTGAGGCCTAGACTGCTTTTATGGCCAAATGTCATATTTCTGATGCAGCAGGGCCAGCAGTAAATTCAGTTCTTCAGACGTTTGGGCCACGGCTCATTCTAGTATTTACTGCTCACTCATTTACCATTTTCCCAGTGATTAGACCTGCTTGCAAATAACTGTAATATGTGACATTATAAGTATCAGATACTATCTCCTCTATGGCAATATATTTTCAATTAAGCCGCTGGCCTATGTTTTTCTTGAGGAAGTTTCTCTTTGGATGCTCCCAGAAAGATACTCCTATCTCTTAACTTAAGCTCACTTGGAAATAATGATCTTTTAAATAAAATATTTGTTCAATATGAATTAATCAAATTATAATTTTTCATTATTTAATTTTCCTCTGACTCTTCTAGTTTCCACTGGGCATTCCTAGGCAGTTTATGTACAACTCAAAGCGTATATTATAAGGGCTTGTGTTTTAGGGCTCTAAGAGCATTTCCTCTGGATTTGGTTATAGCTTCAATCCGATCAATTAAAAGTAAGAAACCTACACTTATGAGACTTGCTGCCTAAAGGCAGATGATTTTGGAATAAATAAAACTTTGAAATTCTTATCTCAATGAGGAGTCTCACAGATTTTGTTCCTGTTATTGTTGCAGATTTTCAGCTTTCTATTTTATAACATAAGGAGCAGCTGAAGTAAAACATGTTTTTATTTTCATTTTCAACTTGCATATATTAACAAATTAAAGGCAGATCAAGCTGCAACAGTAGTTCAAGTTCTCTCTCCCCTCCCCCAACTGTGTTTTAGGAACTTACAGTAGGGCTAGCAGATTTTTGTTCCCTAGCAAATCTAGGGACACACATTTGCATATTGGTTTGCATGTGTTTGGATTTTAATTTGCATAAATTTGCATACTAAAATCTAAAAGCTTCAACTACAAGTATATAAAGTAAAATAAAATTGATTAATTAGTGCAACCTACTATAGTTGTACCCAATCCCATTAATCTGGTTGTGCTGGGAGACTGGTAGTCAATAGTGGCCTCAAGGCTAGGGAGCCAGCTTCCCAGCTGTTCCTTAAACTGGGGCCAGCTCCATAAACACTGAATTGCAAGAAATGGGAGTATCAGAGTTAAAACTGTTCCTGGAAGGAAACATACACACGCATACACGCACATACACACACACATCCAGAAAAGTTTAGCTAAGGATCAAATCAGAGTATAGTACAAAGTATGGATGATTTTGTTTCCTTATATGTCAGTTATAGTGAACTGAATGACGCCTCTTTCAGGCCTGCAGAAGTCACTTAACCCAAAGCCAGTTCACTCTCAGATGCACGGCAGCTCACAAGGGACAAGGGGAGAGCACCCACCACCACTAGCATCGAAGCCTTTGACCCGCTGATCTCAGTCTTGTGAGTCCAGTCTCACATCCCTTTCAACGTGAAGTGGCCACTCCTAGCCAACCATCTTCTCTTTTTCTTAACTTTCTTCCCAGTGTTTTTTCTGACTTGTTCTTTTTCTCATCCTATCTGTCCTGCAATTCCTCTCCTCACTCATTCAAGTTACAACTTCAAGGTTAGCTTAAATCTGCCCACATCCTTAAATATCAATAGAACAACAATTAAAATAACTATGACAAAAACCATTCTTTCCTATTCAACCCATCAGGCTCCTTTTCCTGAACCCCAATGACATCTATTCTCAATATGACTCACCTGAGTCTTTAACACGTTTTATGATTGATCTCCACATGTGTATGGTTGATCTCCATACAAAGTTGCAAGGCTTGGTGGAATAAATATTCTGTATCTAAACTCTCCCAAGAGTCCATCAAAATTCTAGAAGCATACCAGGGGATCACTGTAATTGTGTTGATTCATTATTATGAAGAGTGGTACACAAGACAGTAGGCAGAATGAAGTGAAGGGACCAAACTATGATATAAAAATCAGTAAATGTGATTTCCTTCATGTAGTGGGTCCTAATTTAAGTTTGTACCTTGACTTGAATGACCTTAGCAGTTGGTAGAAGAGGCTAAAAGGTACCAAGCACTGTGCTATCCACAAAAGTAAGTGGATTACATGCAGTATTTTATTTAACACCCACCCCCCCAACAACCTGATGGTAGAGTAACCATTTTAATCAACATTTTGCAGGTAAGAAAACAGAGCCATTAGGTGATTTGTCACAGTTCACTCCTCTGGGCTGCAGCACAAACAGGACTCCCACCTGATAGGTCTGACACCACATACTCTGTTTCCAAACTACCAGATTATACTACTTCTCATTTAACTGCTTCTTGCTTCGGGTTCCTCATCTGAAAATGCATATAATAATTACCACCTCATATACTCTATGACTCGAATGAAACCGCATAGAGGAAAGAATTTTGTGAGCCACAGAGATCCTAGTTGTGTTTGTAGTTACTATAGAGAAAGATATTTCTCTCTTGGTCCACTCCCTCACTCTCACTTTAGATTCACTATTTCAGAAAATCTTGAAAACTGTGGCTTATCACTTTTACTATGATTCAAAAGAGCCTCCCGAACTGGCCACTTGCCAGACTGATAAGAATGCGTTTTCATAACGGCAGGACACGTAGCCGGGGTCACCTCCCTCGGTTTCTCCAATTACATAGCTTGCTGCAAGGAGCTGAATCAACCATGAATGTCATCCCATTCTACACTGGTGAGCAGGGTGCTATCTCTTCGGCCTTTGGCATTTAACCATGTTGAATTATGAATGTGTTTCCAATCACACTGTTTGCCTTGGAGCTGGTTAGGATGAATGCAGTACCTTTGCGGGAATTAGATTTTGTTAGTACACTATGCAATTTTTTAAAGTAAAGTTTATTCAGAAAGCTGTGGTTATCTCAAGATTTGCCAGATTATGGAAAGTGGCACTGACTCCTGGATGAGCTCATGGAGTAGTTCCCTGCAAAGCCTGTAGCTTTATTTAATATTAAACAAAACTCGCTGTCCAGGCCAGGGTAGGTCCTGTAAAATCAAACAGCTGATATGTTGGTCTCCCTCTCTCTTCATACAAAGTACTCCAGGGAAACTTGTGCCTTGGTTTTGTGTGAGATGAGACCTCTCTTTAGATGAATATGCATTTTATCTTCTAATTAAGAATGAAAATGTTCTGCTCTGCCCAAAAGGCAAAAGTTAACAATGTGATGAATTCAGAAATGGGTATTTTAGGCTGTTCTCACTTTAGTGTATATGTCAGTTTATGAACATTTCATTGAGACAGAATGGTTGTAAGTGGAATTCCAGGTATCAAGTCTTTTTATGAACCTTGGTCCTCTCCATAGCATGCCCAAAATGCCAGAAAATTCTGTGAAATGGGAATAAGTCCCTATACACTCTAACAGTAACATACAGGTTTTTATGAAGGGACTGGTCACATTTTCTTTCCTACCTTTATGATGAAGGACATTAGGGATAATTTTAGGTTAAAAAAAGAACCCGTATCTCCACTCCAATGGACTCACAACTATTTCCACCCATGTAGACAGATAAAAAGCTGAAGTTACAACATTTCCCCAAGAATTAGGACTCTCTTAGATCAGGTAGTATGTTCTACATTATAAAAAAATTATTAATTGGGGCGCCTGGGTGCCTTTGGCTCTGGTCATGATCCCAGCATCATGGGATCGGGCTCC
>RCUC01167351.1:0-67259 GCA_003697995.1 Taxidea taxus jeffersonii | reverse complement strand
TCTTACACATTTTCAAACTCAAGAAGAGAGAAAGTGCACTTTTAACAGTAAGTGACTAGAAAAAGTCAGGTGGAAAAATAAAACAAAGTGAAATAACAAGAATAAACAAGTAAAAGGACAATTCACTGTGATTTTGGGGGGGTGAATGTTTAGATAAATTCCTGAAGTACTAGAAAATGACTGAATAAGTAATAAAGTCTATTTTAAATGACCAGATATGAGTTGAACTGCCAGTTCTTTAGTTGAGTAACATGTTGTGCTTTCCGGATATCAGCAAATTCTCTACAGCATACGGTCTGTTATTCCTGTCTCTGGAGTGGAAGGATAACTTCCTACGGCAAAATACTGATTTCAGATTGCTTTACTTGACTAATCAGAATCTCCCCGATATTACTAAGTAACAATTACCCTTTGTGGCCCCCTGGAATTTGCAGATTTGCTTCTTCATTTGCTGAATTATCATGAAAACATCATCCTGGAAAACTATTGCCGTATCATGTTGTACTGGAAGATGATTGCCTTATCTAAGAGCCCACACCCTCCGCCCAACTTAGATATTCCCCCAAGAATTTCATGTTCTCTGTGTCAGTGGTTATATTTTACAAGAACTTCTCAGTAGGATCCTCTACATCCCGTGGATATTTAGCTCTCTAATTTTATGCCCACTCAAATTCAGATAGAAACTCAGTTCTATTGGGGCGCCTGGGTAGCTCAGTGGGTTAAGCCTCCACCTTCAGCTCAGGTCATGATCTCAGGGTAGTGGGATGGAGCCCCACATCGGGCGCTCTGCTCAGTGGGGAGCCTGCTTCCCCCTACCCTCTCTGCCTGTCTCTCTGCCTACTTGTGATCTCTCTCTGTCAAATAAATAAATAAAATCTTTAAAAAAATAAATAAAAGAAAAGAAAGAGAAACTCAGTTCTATCATGTACATATGGGGAGACACTTCTAATATTAACCTAAAAATTACATATACTATTCACTTAACTAGTTACCCTGTAAAACAGTGACTTAACACTAATATATAGTAACCATTGTATTAAGGACTGCAACTCTTAACATGATTCTCATTTGGTTCTGGCTTTCTTGAAGCTCTGAGGTGGTAGAGGAAAAAAACTCTCACAAGATGGTGTTTTAGGGACTGCAATAGAGGTGTTATGTATATTATGTTCAGGGAACTAAAAAAGGGCAGTCAAATCTAAATGATGACTAAAAATTTAATTAATTTGATCTTTCCTGAGTTTCAAATTATAAAGAAAATAAATCACAAATAAACTGATACATTTATAATTTCAAAATATTTGATATATCCTAGAATGGTTTGTTATTTAGTCAAACCAGATTAACCATTTTCTTCGTTTAAAATATATTTATAAAGCAGATGTTCCTTATTTTTGAAGCTATAAATATGAATGTTAGTGCATAGAACTACTTATGACTGGAGGCCAGTTGTGTCTTTACCACCTGTTTTTAGCACCTTCCCTCCTTAGAACACTGAGAACAAATTTTGAGAATCCTGAACCGGAAGATTGTTTTTGGGATTCCCTTCAGACAGAATGATATAACACAATTAAAAACATCATATAGCAGGTCCATTTAGTCTGTCCCTTTAAAATCTGTTCTTTTAAACACTGAAGTCAAAGAGTACATGTGGCATTTGTATACCTTATATTTGGGCAAAAGGGGACTATCTAAATTATTGATGAATAAACGGTAAGCTCTGATTTGCTTCTATCTCACTGGTTGACAATGTAATTTAAGAATGATTTTAGCAATTACCTTATTTTGTTCTTTTTTTTAAGATTTTATTTATTTATTTGACAGAGAGGGACACAGCAAGAGAGGGAACACAAGCAGGGGGCTGTGGGAGAGGGAGAAGCTTCCCAACAAGCAAGGAGCCCAATGTGGGGCTCAATCCCAGGACTCTGGATTCATGACCTAAGCCAAAGGCAGAAGATTAATGACTGAGCCACCCAGTCGCCCTTCAATTACCTTATTTTAAAGAAATAGGTTTCATTCCTAGATGACCAGACCCTATCTGTCTACTGCAGGGCTCCATGGAATGCTTCAGTGTTCCTCTTTTTCTGTATGAGAGGTCAGGGTAGCTACTTGATTTTGCCCATGTATAGTAATACTAACCACAGGTGGCTTAAAATGGAAAAGCAGAAAAAAGTAAGAGACCCTAAAGTCTGAGCACTGAGCCCATGATAAAAGGTATTGGAAAGCCAGTTTGACTGGCATTCTGTCAAACTGTCAGAAGTATCCATGCTGGGGTGCTATTTGTGGTAGCGAGTGCAGACACATGGGAAAGGAGATAGGAGAATGACTGGGGTTTGAGCTGGAAGGCAGGGGCTAACAAAGGCTATTTTAGAAATAAACATTGTACTTCTCCAAATGTTGCCAAGAAGAAAATGATATATTGGATTTAAGAGCATATCTGTTTGTCTTAAAAAATGCAGCTTCAGAGCATCCAGACATCGACATTTATGTGAAGAGAAATGTTACCTTATTATATAGTGCAATTTAATAAAATCACATTTGTTTTAAACGTATTCTTCGGTAATGGGGGTATAATAATTGCAAGTGTTTAAACAGAGCTGCAATTTCATATTTGCAGGGTTTTTTTTTTTTTTTTAAGATTTTATTTATTTATTTGTCAGAGAGAGTGAGCACAGGCAGACAGAGTGGCAGGCAGAGGCAGAGGGAGAAGCAGGCTCCCTACAGAGCAAGGAGCCCGATGTGGGACTCTATCCCAGGATGCTGGGATCATGACCTGAGCCGAAGGCAGCTGCTTAACCAACTGAACCACCCAGGCGTCCCCCCCTTTTTTTTTTTTTTCATATTTGCAGGTTTTTAAAATGCATATTCTTTATTAGCTATGCTATTTATTTAGTTGCTTTATTAACCTAAAAATAACAGTGTCTTTAACAGGATTTAAGATTCATTCTCTCAAGCATACAAAAGTCTGATAGGTGGGCTGTGGGACAGTGCACCTCAGCTGCTGGAAGACATATAGGTGTACAATCTTTTTCTGTTTTTGCTTCATCATCCCTAACCGCATAGCTAGTGTTGGCATGTTCACTGTCTTTTCCCATACTAGCCCTTAGGATGGAAGAAAGAGGAAGGAGAAAAACAGCTTCCCTGAAGGATATGATTAAGAAATTTTGCGTGTAAGTTTTCCTCATCTCCCACTAAACAAGACTGAATTCCACAATATCTTTGCTACAAGAGGGGCTGTAAAATGTTCTTGCTAGCTAGATAGTGGGAAGCACAGGAAAACCAAGATTTTCCTTATTAAGTGAAAGGGGGAGAATGGAAATTGAGAGAAAGTCTCTGAATCACTTGCTTTAAAAAAATGAGAAAGTATTTGCTGTTTTTAACTTCATTAAATAAAGGGGAAAAGTACAAAAATGCATTACCACTACTTAAGGCAGTGTGACTTAAAAATAACCAAAAACTTCTTCCCTTAAATAAATATATATAATATAAAAATATAGATGTATACCTGATGTTTATAAATAACTGCTATTTTTATTCCTCTAGAATTGCTAAATATTGCATGATACTTCTATACAATTAAATTTAAATTTATTTGTAATTTTATTTTACAGGTAATAAAATTATATAGCAAAAAAGTCAATAGTCCTTTCAAAATGCATATGAGACTTAAGGACAGACTGGTAATCTATTCTTAGAGCATTTTGAACCACCAAACTCCCAACTCTTTGTAGCAAGTTATATCTATTGATCTGTGGGGATTCTGACTTTGAGGGGAGAATGTTTTCATAAAGCTTACACAAATCTAAAGAAAAACTAATAGCGTAGATTAAAAATAAGAAACTGCGTTCTTACTTTTGTCTTTTTCATAGGAAGATGTACAAATGCAATTTGCTTCTAATAATCAACTGAAGTGTCTAAAGTAGTAAAAAGATAATACTGAAGGAAAAGGAAAAAAAAATACGATAGCTATTGTTAGCAAGAAAATATAGTACTGTAATTATATGTTGCAAAGTCTGGAAATAATTCCTATTGCTCAATATTAGCACCCTAATTTATACTTGATAGAAGAAATATAATTGTCTTATATTGGAAATATTTTCATCCTATTAACTAAATATACTTTAAGCAAGAACTTTTTCTAGGGCACCTGGGTGGCTCAGTTGGTCAAATGTCTGCCTTTGGCTCAGGTCATGGTCCCAAGGTCCTGGGACTGAATCCTGCACTGGGCTTCTTGCTCAGAGGGGAGTCTGCTTCTGCTCCCTCTGTTTGTGCTCTCTCTCTCTCAAATAAATAAATAAAATTTTTAAAAAAACTTTTTTTCTATACTACATATATTTAAAAGCTTTTGTATTTAGTAGCTTCCTTACGGTAAAGCTTTTGACATACATGTGTGTATGTGTGTATAGCATTTGCTACATTTTATATGTAGCATGTAATAAAATATGTATTAATTAACTAAATTTCAAAAGTATATTACTGAAATATTTTACTGTTATTTTTCTAGATGGATAGAATTTTCCTTGTGGAGAGAAGATCAGAAAAGTTGAGGAAAGAGGAAGTTATTGATAAATCAACTGATTGATTGGTGATGATGTTCTGAAGTCAGGTTGCCCACCTCAAACATCAGTTATCCATGTTTCAGTATTTTCACATTTTCCTAGTCAGTTATCTGCCACATTTTCCAGGATATAATTTCCTTATATACCTCACCCTCTTAATCTTACTACCACTTGTATTAGTTCCAGTAGATAACTGTCCTCTAAATTCACAGGCAGAAAATTGAATAAATATAGAGAAATACATCTGTATACTCATCCACATTTTACATTTTGAATCCTATTTTAACAGATACTATTTTTCCTCTGCTCAAAATTCCATCCACTTATTCTTTTATTTCTCTAAAATTTGCAGAACTCTCTCAAATATGTACATCACACCAATATCTAAAATGATATTCTTCAAACTTTCAAAAAATTGAATAATTTAAGGAAATAAAACCATTACCGATCGTATTGGCAGACAATTCTTCCACACCCTTTCCAAGACAACCTCATTAAAAATTTATCCCCTCCCCTACTTCAGTACTCTTTTGCTCTCCCACACATTTTTTTCCTTTATAGAAAATATACCTTCTTTAAAGCTCTCTAGTCTTTCGCATTAATTTTCTTTTCAACACTTACTACAACTCACATATTTCTTTATTATCTATGTCTTTTTACCCATAGTCAAATATAAGTTCCATGAGAGAAAGTATTTCCTATGTCTTCTCTCTGCATTCCTGCCTATCAAAGAGTTGCTTTTACATACAGCTGCTCAATACTTACCAGCTGAATGAATGATCAAATGAATAATGTAGTCCTTCCTTCTGGTTTGATAACTGGTAGTGGGAGGATATTAAAATGGAGAGAATTCTCAACAATCATTTAGTCACATTGCCAATATCATATGGGTAAACTCAAGATTAGGGGAATCAAGGCACTAATATTTAAATTTCAAAGGTTTTAATGAGAAATAATTTGAGAATTTTAGTATGCTTTCAGAATGACTTTGAAATTAAACTCATTAAGTTTAATTAACATTAAATTTATCCATTTAATTTTAATTTTGCTAATATTGTTTGCAAAGGACATTTCAAATCATTATATGAAAGAAATTGAATGAAGAGTTTTGATAACATGTAAGTATTCGTCATGGATTTCAGTAAATTTGATCTGTCAGTTACCTCTTGCAGATTACATTTGTTTAATTTCAATGTATTTAGACTTTTATTTTTATAAAACATTGAGTAAATTTCTATGACACAAGCAAATCTTTAAACAGAGAAATGAGAAATAAGTTGTATGCATTACCTCAGTAGAAGGTTGGAATGTGGGAATTACTTGTTTTATTTCACTGAGTTCCTGAAATTCAGTCGGCTTTGATGTAATGACTGTAGGTTGACCTGATTAAAGTGAACTTCTCATCCAGCTGATTTAAGTCTACTTCGCTGCTACCAAAGAATCTAAAATATGTTCTATTTTAGACAACCATCTGGCCCCTAAATTCAAAACTTTACTTGACTGCAGTCCTAGGAAACAGACTTTTTGTTTCTAATTAAATCATGTTTTATTCTGTTGTATATAAAACTTCTTGCAATCTGGCAAGTACTTTTTTTTTTAACTTACATGAATAATTTCGCTTCATCATGAATTTTACCTGAATAAAGCAAGTCAGAACAGTAGTAGAAAGTCAGTCATGTTGAAAAACAGATTTTAGATTTTTCAGAGAACTGTGACAAGGAAGAAGGAAGGAGGCAAGAGAGAAAAGAAAAATATTTCAGAAGAAAATAATTTATTATAGTGTATTGTAACCATCTTTTTCAGACCAGGTCAAATTTTCTACCATAATCTGAAAGATGACTTGTGTTTCAAGATTTCTATAAATCATTTATGTTGCCATTCCATCTTTCTGTGCATCTAATCCAGTAAAGTTTCCTTCAATGAAGTTTAGTGGAAATATTGATAATTTTTATGCTTCCCTCAATAACATAGACAGTTCATGTTGGTATTGAAGAGATAGCTGGAGGCTGCTGAGCAATAATGGTTCAACAATAGAAAATGTACAGTTTTTTGCTCTCAATGGTGGCCTCCAGTGGTGGTTTGTATTGATGGTTTTTAATAAAATCCCTGGCGGTTGCTCTTGAAGGCTTTCATGTATTCTAAAAGTATTTATCAAGTACATATTGTGCATCCCCTATGTCACGAGCTAGAGATACAGAAATAAATCAGATCGACACAGTATCTGTTCTCAAGTAGAGTCTGTTTAACAAAATTAAAATTCCTGATAGAGGTTTTAAGTTCCCTTTCCCCATCATTTTCTTTAAAAGTGCTTTTAATTATAAGTATAGATAATTATTTTTGAAAAACCAAACAATATAGAAGTATATAAAATAAAAATTGAAAACACCACCCAGCATTCAATTCGCTTAAAATAACTGCTATTAGCAGTGTGCTCAAATACATACATGTTGGCATACATGCTCCATGTTTTTGTGAGTCCTTATCTCCAGGAATCTTGTGGTTCTTACAGGGAATTTGGGGAAAAATTTATTCCTGCTTCTGACAATATGGATATAGCTGAACTGAATAACATCATCAGCCAACTGAATCTAATTGGCATCTGTTGTGGACTGAGTTTCCCCGAAAATTCGTGTATTGAAATACTGACCCCCAATATTATGGTATTAAGAGGTGGGGCATTTGTCAAGTCATTAGTTCATGAAGGTAGAATCTTCGTGAAATGGGATTAATATCCTTATAAAAGAGACCCCAGAGAGGTTCTCTTGCTGTTCTCCTGCCATTGAGAACACGATGAAAAGATGGCTGTTGGTGAACCAGGAAGAGAGTCTTCACAGAACCCCATTATACTGGCTCCCTGATTTCAAACTTCCAGTCTCCAGAATTGTAAGAAATGAAACTCTGTTTTTTATAAGCCATTAGGTTAATAGTATTCTGTCATAGTAGCCTGAGTGGATGAAGAAATCTATAGACTACATCATCCAACAATAGCAGAATACACATTCTTCTCAAACTTACTTGGAAAATTAAGATAGACCACATATTGGGACATGAAACACACCTTAAGAAATTTAAAAGAATAGAAATTGTACAAAATATCTTCTCTAACTACAGTGGAATTATACTAGACATCAGTGACAGAAAGATAGCTGGAAAAATCTCAGAATACTTGAAGACTAACCAGCATACTTCTGAATAACCCAAGGTCAAAGAAATCTTCTGAAGGGGGTATAGTCAAAGAAATCTTAAGAGAAATTTAAAAATATTTTGAACTAGGTAAAAATGAAAATATAACTTAAAATATGTGGGATACAGTAAAAACAGTGGTTATGAGGCAATTTAGAACATGGAATGTATATATTAGAAAAGAAGAAAAGTCTAGGAGTGCCTGGGTGGCTCAGTGGTTTAAGCCTCTGCCTTCAGCTCAGGTCATGGTCTCAGGGTCCTGGGATCAAGCCCCTGGAATCAAGCCCCACATAGGGCTTTCTGCTCAGCAGGGAGCCTATTTCCCCCTCTCTCTCTGCCTGCCTCTCTGTCTACTTGTGACGTCTCTCTCTGTCAAATAAATAAATAAAATCTTGTTAAAAAAAAAGGAGAAAAGTCTATAGTCATTATCCAGGCTGTTTTTTTTTTTTTTTAAGATTTTATTTATTTTAGAGAGGGAGAGAGAGAGAAAGTGGCTGGGAGGATCAGAGAAAGAGGGAGAGAGAGTCTTAAATAGGCTCCACACTCAATATGAGCCCTGAATTGGGCTCCAGCAGACCTGAGGTGAAACAGAGTTGGTCACTCAACTGACTGCACCACCCAGCTGCCCTCATAATCCAAGATTTAACCATGGGAAACTAGAAAAACAAAAACACACAAAGCAGTATAATGAAAACTAGAGCAGGTATCAGTGAAACTGAGAAGATGAAATCAATAGAAAAAAAATCAATAAAACAAAAAGCTTACTCTTTGAAAATATCAATATAATGTAGAATAACCCAGCCATGCTAAATGCTGGAAGAGAATTATTTTAAGCAGTGGGAGCCACTGCTAAGCCAATATGTAAGTTTAGTGATTTTGAAGAAAAGTAAGGAAGTTAGTATGATTAGAGCTCTACATCATGAGATAGTAAATCAAGAGTTAACTCATATACTGTCTTGTATTTCTAAAATAAAGGGTTTGCATTCACTCTAAGAGAAATAGACATTTGAAAACATAATTAGGAAACCACATGACTTATTCTACATACTTTTGTAATCATTCTGACAATGTTTATAAAGATTGAAGATGAGTATATTTAGAGACCAGTATTTTAGATTTTGCAGAAGGTTAGTTTGAAATAGCAGTGATTTGGATGTAAGAGAGGTAAAAAGAAGGTAAAGAGAAACTAATATCTTCAAGACATAATTTTATGGACTATATATTTTTAGAATCACGTTAGTCAAAGAATCTATAAATTCTTAATTTGGAGATGAACTGTCAAGTTATCAAACAATCCAGTATCAGAGGCACATGGGTGGTTCAGTGGATTAAGCCTCTGCCTTCGGCTCAGGTCATGATCCCAGTGTCCTGGGATCAAGCCCCACATCAGGCTCTCTGCTCAGTGGAGAGCCTGCTGCCCCTCTCTCTCTGCCTGCCTCTCTGCCTACTTGTGATCTCTCTCTCTCTGTCAAATAAATAAAATCTTTAAAAAAAATCCAGTATCAAATAACACTCCAACCAAAAAGATATGATGGTCAATAAAACTATCATTTTTGTCTTTCACTTTATCCTCAAAAATTTGCTAGTTCCGCTTCCTATAGCTGGTAGTTTAAGATAAATGTCTCCGATTTGAGTGCAGTCTCCCCTTAGTTGTAGTACTGTCCTTTTTCTTTGAGAAATTTGTTCAGATAACTGTAATTGCCCTACTCAACTTGTGTAATAATGTAGTGCTGCAATTTCATATGCATTCTAATCAGGGGTATATCTTCTCACTTTCATTTAAGCCCTATGAATTTTATCTTCAGAAGACTTCTTCCTTTAAGCCATGTCAAAACTCAGAGATCCAGAAAAACTCAGAGGCTCATGTCATCCTAGTGTTCTTGAGTGTATGTACTAAAATCCATTTGTCATCTGGCACAGATATGTCAGTGGCGTTGGATTGACTCAGCTAGAAGATTGAAAATACCAACAATAAATTTAATCCTCTGTTATCTCTACCTGTTATTGACTGTAGAGCTAATCCTCCTAAAAAATGCCAATTCAGATTTTGTTTAGGTAAAAAAGAGAGAGAGAGAGAGAACAGAAATATTCTCATTTTGCAACTTATAAAACTAATTACAGAAACCTGCTGTGGATTTATATTTGATATGAAATACAGTAAAAAAATTTTCAGTCTTCCTTATTGTGCCATGATAAACCTAAGTTGTATTCACTCAAGGGACTAATGAGTCTGCAAATTGCAGAAGCTATTTTCTTGATAGAACAGAACTGTGTTGAGTTGGAAAATAAAACACATTTTCTTTAAATTAATGCCCCAGTGCCTAGGTCAGGCTTGGGTAATATGAGGAATTCAGTAAATATTTATTGAGCGAATGTCTACAAGAATGAATAAAAATTTAATGTAATGTTTTATTACACAGTATTTTGCACTAAACATGTTCCTTAAATTAAATAATAGTAGAGTTAGCTTAGTGTACTACAGAGAGACTGCTTAGCATGGATAGTTCTAAATTCATATCCCAGGCCATCCACCGTAAGAGCCAAATGACTTTGGGAAAGTTGAATTCCCTGGGCATAATTCTTCCTCTGGAAAACTGTCATAAGAATGTATATTTTCCCTGGTTACTATGTGCTTTTAAGATAATGAACATAAAGTTACTAGTACATTGTGGGAGAAAAATAGTTGATAGAGTATATGATTACTTAAAAAATAATTTTAGCATAATAACACCTAGGATTTTTTAATAATAGCTTTATTGAAGTATAGTTATCTACAATACAATTCACTCATTTAAGATAGACAATACATCATATTTTTAGTTTATTTGTAGTTGCACAACACTACTACTACAATCAGTTGTAGAATGTCTCATCATCCCCCCAAAAAAGGCAAAACCATTGGGATTTACTCATCCACTATCTCTCTCCAACCCCTAGGAAATTATTAATCTGCTTTCTGCCTCTTTATATTGCTTATTCTGTGCCACATATACATATATATATATATATATATATATATATATATAAACTCATATATGTCTTTTGTGACTAATTTCTTTTACTTAGCACAATATTTTTAAAGTTCATCAGATTGTAACTTTTTACTGGTACTTCTTCTTTATGCCTAAATTGTATTCCATTTTATAAATGTGTGCATTCGTGTGTTTATGTATATAAATATATATACCATATTTTATTTATCCATTCTTCAGTTGGTGAATATTCAGGTTGATTCTATTTTTTTGGCTATTATGAATAATGTTACTATGAACATTTATATACATATTTTGTGTGGATTTTTGTTTTCAATTCTCTGAGGCCTCTACCTAGAAGTAGAATTGCTGGGGTGTAAAATAACTGTGTTTAAACTTTGGGAAAGTTTTTCAATGCAACTGTACATTTTTCATTTTCACCAGCGGTATATGTGAGTTTTGAATTCTCCCTACTCTCAACACTGGTTATAATCTGACTTTTTGATTCTAGTGTGTGTGTGAAGTGGTATCTCATTATTTGTTTTGTTTTTGTTTTTGTTTTGTTTTGTTGTTATTTTCATTTGCATTTCTGTGGTGGCTAATTGCATACCACCAAACTTTTATTGCTTTAGAGTTCTAGAGTTCTCTTAACTCTTTGGCTCAAGTCAGAGTGAACTTTTTTTTTCCCTTTGTTCATTATACTTTCTTTTTTTTTTAATATTCATTTAGCCACTGTGTAGTACATCATTAGTTTTTGATGTGTATTAGTTTTTGATGTGTAGTCTTCAGTGATTCATTAGTTATGTATAACACCCAGTGTATATCACAACACATGCCCTCCTTAATACCCATCACCCTGTTACCCTATCCCCCCATCCTCCTCCCCCCTGAAACCCTCATTTTTTTTTTTTCCCAGGGGTCCATTGTCTCTCATGGGTCATCTCCCTCTCTGATTTCTCTACCTTCGGATTTCCTTCCCTTCCCCTATTATCCTTTGTACTATTGTTTATGTTCTACATATGAGTGAAACCATATGATAATTGTCTTTCTCTGCTTGACTTACTTCACTTAGCGTAATCCCTTCCAGTTCCATCCATGTTGATGCAAATGGTGTGTATTCATCTTTTTTTTTTAAATATTTTATTTGTTTATTTGACAGACAGAGATCACAAGTAGGCAGAGAGGCAGGCAGAGACAGAAAGAGGGGGAAGCAGGCTCTCCACTGAGCAAAGAGCTTGATGCGGGGCTCCATCTCAGGACCCTGGGATCATGACCTGAGCTGAAGGCAGAGGCTTTAACTCACTGAGCCACCCAGGCACCCCATGTGTGTATTCATCTTTCTGATGGCTGAATAATATTTCACTGTATGTATGTACCACATCTTCTTTATCCATTCATCTGTTGAAGGGCATCTTGGCTCCTTCCACAGTTTGGCTATTGTGGACATTGCTGCTGTGAACATTGAGGTGCATGTGGCCCTTCTTTTCACTAAATCTGTATCTTTGGTGTAAGTACATAGTAGTGCAATTGCTAGGTTGTAGGATAGCTCTATTTTTAACATCTTGAGGAATCTCCATACTTTTTCCAGAGCAGCTGTACCAGCTTATTCCCATCAACAGGTAAGAGGGTTCCCCTTTCTCCACATCCTCACCAACATTTGTTGTTTCCTGTTTTGTTAATTTTACCATTCTAACTGGTATAAGGGGGTATCTCATTGCAGTTTTGATTTGTAGTTCCCTAATGACTAGTGATATTGAGCATTTTTTCATATCTATTAGCCATTTGTATGTCTTCTTTGGAGAAGGGTCTGTTTATGTCTTCTACCCATTTTTTTTTTTTTTTGACTGGGTTAATTGTTTTTTGAGTGTTGAGTTTGAGAAGTTCTTTATAGATCTTGGATATCAGCTCTTTATCTGTAATGTCATTTGAAAATATCTTCTCCCATTCTGTGGGTTGAACTTCTTATACTCTGCTCTAACTGATGTCAGTTAGATGAAGTCAGTTTCCTCAGGGACAGCTTTATAGCCCTCAGGTAACATGGCATGATGGAGGTAGAACTACTACTCTGTGATTGTGGGCTGTGTGGAAGAAGAGAGTCTCTGATATCTTAGTTATTTATTCCTGGAGTAGACCTTCTGCAATGCAGAGCTGGTGTAGATGATAAATCCTGGTGGCCTGCCTCTCTGAGATGTTACTGTAGCCCTTGATTTGGAGCATGGGGAGAAGGAGCACTGTCTTCTTGGTCACACTTACCTACTCTGGAGCTTCTGCCTTGATGATTTGGCAGGCTTGGAGGGATGGTATGAAACTAGGCATGGCTCAAGTACTATAGATTATCACTGTTCTTACAAAATTTAGTTTTTCTGCAATATTTTTTTCCTTTATTATATTTCCTTAGGATAATTTCTAAAGACTTTAAATGCTTTCTTTGTTTGCTTTGATCATTGTTACCAGTTGTGATTGTTTCACTGGGAAGCAGAGGCACGGTGAAACCAAGAAGTCATTCCAGAAGTTGTCATCCAAACTTGGATTATTTTTTCTACAAGAGTAAATGATTAAAATTATTTAAAGCAGATAAAATTGACATCATATTTATCATTAACTCTATGTGTCTTTTGTGTTTTTTAAATAAAATTTTATTTTATTTAAAATAAAAATTTTAAAATATAAAAATTTTTAAATATAAAAATTTTTAAATATATAAATTATAAAATTAAAAATATAAGGCACAAAATGAGAAGCTTATAAATATTATATAGATGAATGATGTAAAAGACCCAAAAACCTAAGTAATCATTAGCCAGGATAATTTATACACACACATACATACACATGCATCTATATCTATATCATCTATCTATATATCTCAAAGGCCTGGATTTGTGCTGATAATATTAAGACAGACTATGAATATATAGAAAAATTAATTGCTTAATTTTGTATTCTATCTTGTCAAAATAAATTTTTAAAAAAGCAGATATAGTTCTTTAAAATCCAAATATTTACTTTTGTGTTCAGCTCTGGCATATAGAGAGCTTGTAAGTCACCACTCCTTTCAGTATAACAAGAACAGAGTTAGAAAAACTCAAAATCAGTTACTTATCCTGGACATTATAGAAAACTGAGGTCATAGGGCTAACTGCCACTTTGAAATCTAGAGAGACAGGCACATAAAGAAGGACAAGGTAATTGTGATTTCCTACCCAGAGCAAAGTCTTCTAGAGCTATAGAGTAATAGAGACATGGATGATAGTGCTGGATTGCTAGACACAGAGTAAGAAACACCTTGGCACCCACTCTTAATATGGCCTCCAAATTCTTGTGGATTTTCCCCTATAGTAACATTACATGTTTGCAAATGCAAGGAATAGTGAATAGTTACAAATTATGGTAGATATTATTATTTTATCTATATCAATAATCACCTCAGATCAATCAAAAGTAAGATAAAATATTTTATTTACCTTAATTTGTTCCTTCTTCTGTGGACTTTCTTTATGTAAATCCAAGTTTCTGAACTTGTTTTCCTTTTTTTCGAGATGCATCTTTTAACATTTCTTACAGGGCAGGTCTTGTGGTGATGAATTATGTTAGGTTTTTGTTGTGGTTTGCTTGTTTGTTTGTTTGTTGGAGAAAATCTTTGTTTCTTATTCACTGTTTTAAAAAATTGGCACCATTCACTTTTCAAGGATAATCTCACTGGATATAAAATCCTAGGTTGTGTGTACATATTTTTGTGTTTCCTTTCAACCCTCTATTTTATTTTATTTTTTTAAGATTTTTTAAAATTTTATTTATTTATTTATTTATTTGACAGACAGAGATCCCAAGTAGGCGGAGAGGCAGACAGAGAGAGAGAGGAGGAAGCAGGCTCCCCAAGGAGCAGAGAGCCCAATTCAGGGCTTGATTCCAAGACTCTGGGATCATGACCTGAGCCAAAGGCAGAGACTTAACAACTGAGTCACTCAGGTGCCCCAACCCTTTAAATAATTAGCTCCACTCTTTTTGCTTGAATGGTTTCTGATTAGAAATCCACTCTAATTCTTATCTTTGCTCTTCTACTGGTAAGCCCTCTTCACATTTTTTTCAAGATTTTCTTTCTTTCATTGGCTGTGGTATTATGACGTGCCTTTGTGCAGGTTTTTCTGTTTATTTTTTTGTTCGTTTGTTTTTGTTTTGTCTTGTTTTAATTTGTCCTGCTTGACATTCTCTGAGCTTTCTGAATTTGGGGTTTTGTGTCTATTATTAATGTGGGAGAGTTATCAGCTAGCATTACTTTACACATTTGTTTTGTTCTTTCCTTTCCTGGTATTCCAGCTACAAAGTTACCTTTTAAATTGTCCTACAGTTTTTAACTGTTCCATTCTGTTTTATTTTTAACATTATAGGCAGCTCATGCATACTCTCTTTCTCTCTTTCTAAAATAATTAAGTCAATCTTTAAAAAAATTTAAAAGATAAATATAATAAAACCTAAAAATATGAAGGATTCCTTAAGATATATGAAGTAAAAACTGATAGAAACTTTTTTTTTAAATAATTTATTTATTTGACAGACAGAGATCACAAGTAGGCAGAGAGGCAGGCAGAGAGAGAGAAAGGGAAGCAGGCTCCCCACCAAGCAGAGAGCCCAATGCAGGGCTCAATCCCAGGACCCTGAGATCATGACCTGAGCTGAAAGCAGAGGCTTTAACCCACTGAGCCACCCAGGTGCCCCGAAATCTACCAAACTTTTAAGGATGATTGGATACTAGTTTTCCATAATCTCGTTCAGAAAATAGGAGCAGAGTTAACACTTCCTAACTTCATTCTGTGAGGTCAGCATTATTGTAATACCAAACAAAATAAATATATTACAGATAAAGGGAATTGCAAACCAATGTTTCTCTCTTTCTCTCTCTTTTTTAAATTTTATTTGACAGACAGAGATCACAAGCAGGCAGAGAGACAGGCAGAGAAAGAGGAGGAAAGAGGCTCCCTGCTGAGCAGAGAGCCCAGTGTAGGGCTCTATCCAAGGACCCTATGATCATAACCTGAGCTGAAGGCAGAGGCTTTAACCCACTGAGCCACCCAGGCACCCCCAAACCAATGTTTCTCATGAACAAAGATGCAAAAACTCTTTCAAAATATAAGCAAATAAAATTCAGCAATATATAAAACATATATTATGACATATGATTCATTCTAAGAAAGCAAGGCTGATTTTAAATTTATAAAGCAATCACTATTTCATGATATTAACAGACTAAAAATGTATAACTTAATATTAATATTATTAGCTGTGGAAAATTATTTCAACATAATTAGATACCAATTCACAATAAAAGCTGAATAATAATAAGAGAGAACCTACTTAATCAAATAAAAGCAATATACAATACACAGCTATACTCAGAGCTAATATCATCTTGAATTGTGAGAAAATTTGGATGCTTTCCCCCAAATACCAGGAAATAGTAAGGATATCCTCTGTAGTGACTCCTACTTATTGTCCTGAAAATCTTAACTAGTTCAATAAGACTCCAAAGAGTGTGTGTGTGTGTGTGTGTATAGTATACTTTTATTTTATAAACATAAAACTGTTCTTTTTCATAGCTAACCTGTTTGTCTATGTAGAAAACTCCAAATTATCTAGGGACAAACAAAAACAAAAACTTCTGGAACTAATAAGTAAATGTTGCAAGACCACAGGATACAAGGTTATATCTTTTTGTATCCAAAATTCAGTTATTTTCCTATGTATCAGCAATGAATAACTGGAAATTAAACTCAGTACCATTTGTACTAGCATCAGAAAATTACTAGGTATAAGTAACAAAATATGTACATAGTCTGTATATGGAGAACTATAAAACAGTGATGAGGGAAATCCAGGGAGCTAATTAAATGGAGATTTATTTCATGTTCATGGAGTAGAACACTCAGTTATTAAGATGCAGGTTTTTCTCCACTTGTTTAGATTAAATTCAAATTTTATCAAAATCTTTGAAAATTATGTTGTAGATATCAAAAAATTCTCGATGAAATGTGCATTTAGACCCAGAACATCAAAGAAGAATAAAATCAGAGGACTAAATCTACCCAAACCCAAGACTGAACTCTAAAGCTACCTAATAATCAAGACTGTGTGGTATTGTAAAAGATTAGACACATAGGTCAAGATAATAGAACAGAGTGCAGAAATAGATCCACACAAGTAAATCCAGCTGATACTTGACAGAGACATACAGGTAATTGAGTGGAGAAAAGGAAGTTTTGGGGTTTTTCCCAGTAAATGGTGACGTAGCAATTGGTTGTCTTTATGAAAAAGGTTAAACCTGGGCAAAAAATATATTAAACACAGAAATGAAATAAAAAATGGATATCTCTAAACACAAAATGCAAAACTATAATAATTGTAGAAGAAAACATTAGGAAATATGTATGGACTTGGGTTCGTTGATGAGTTTTTAAATAAAACACCAAAGGGATGGTCCTTAAGGGTAAAAAATTAGTAAGTGGGAATTTTTTATTTATTTTTATTTTTTAAAGCCTTTTTTTTTAAAGATTTTATTTATTTATTTGACAGAGAGAGCAAGAGATCACAAGTAGACAGAGAGGCAGGCAGAGAGAGGGGGGGAAGGAGGCTCCCTGCCGAGCAAGGAGCCCAATGTGGAGCTCGATCCAAAAACCATGAGATCATGACCTGAGCTAAAGGCAGAGACTTTAACCCACTGAGCGACCCAGGTGCCCTAGTAGGAATTTGTTAAATGAAAAACTTCTGATCTCTGAAATATATTGTTAGGAGAATGGTAAAACAAGACATAGAATGGTTGAAAATATTTCCAAGTTACATATATGGGAAATTACTATACTCAGAATATGAAAAGAACTCTTAACTTTGAAGATAAAAATAACCAAATGAAAAATTGTGAAAAGTTTTCAACATAAATCTCACAAAGGAAGATATACATATATATCAAATAATTGTGTGTATAGATGCTTATCATCATTTGTTCCTGGGAAAATGCAAATTAAGAAAATGAGATGCCACTACATACTTACTGGAATGGCTTAAAAACCCCCAAATGAATAGTTAGTGAGGAAATGGAGCAACAAGAACTCATTCATTGCTGGTGAAAAATGCAAAATGATACAGTCATTCTAAAAGATTGTTTAGCAAAACTAAAAATTCTTATATCATCCAACAACATTCCTAAATATTCACCCAAATCATGGGAAGACTTACTCCACAAAAAACCTGCAGGTGAATATTTATGCAGCTTTTTTTACAACCACAAATACCAAAAGCTAACAAAGTGTGTTTCAATAGATGAGTGGACGAAAAACTGGTGCATCCACATTCTGACAATCCAGAATGAGATTTTGGTCCACTAGTCCGAATGGAAGCTTATGGATAAATCACTAATTTTAGGCAATACACACCTTTTAATAGATCCAATAAGATCTAGATATGAACAGATTTCCACAGTGGCTTCTAGATCTACAGAGTTGGAAATATGATGGAAAATTTGAAAAGCCAAGATCTTTGGAATTCCTTTCCTACTAAAAAAATGAAATGAAAGCAATCCTATGACCCTGAGAACTTTCAAATATTGATACCATTATCAAAATTTTGCAGTTGCCTGGGTGGCTTCTTTGGTTAAACAACTGCTTTCAGCTCAGGTCATGATCCCATGGTCTTGGGATCGAGCCTAGCAGGCTCAGCCGGGAGTCTGCTTCTTCCTCTCCCTCTGCCCCTGCTCCTGCTCCCTCTCTCTATCTCTCAAATACATAAATAAAATCTTTAGAAAAAAAAATTTTTGAAGTGTTTTAGTTGCCTAATGATTTCTGTTACTTCCCAAATTCTGTAGTTTGAACATGGGTGGATCTTGGAGAATATAAATGATTGTAATAAATTTAATAGGTTGAAAACATTTAATTCACTGCCATTCTTTTTTTTTTTTTTTAAAGATTTTATTTATTTACCTGACAGAGAGAGATCATAAGTAGGCAGAGAGGTAGGCAGAGAGAGAGGAGGAAACAGGCTTCCCGCTGATCAGAGAGCCTGATGCGGGGCTCAATCCCCGGACCCCGGGATCATGACCTGAGCCGAAGGCAGAGGCTTAACCCACTGAGCCACCCAGTTGCCCCAATTCACTGCCATTCTAAATGGAATATATTTTCAGACTTTTTCAGTACAGTGCAGATTCTTGCACTTAGCGTGTGTTTATGATCTGACCAATGTTTATTTTTTGTATAACAACAATTACTCAAGTGTAGTCTGTGGAACACTGATGGGTATTGTGTGTAGGGCTGGGGCTAAAGCAGATTATTGTTTTTTAACTTAATATCCTAGAAGAGTAATCAAGAAATATTAGCTAATGAGAATCTTGTTGGGAGTCTGTGAGGACAAAACCATATTAACATAGAATATTTGCCTTTTTAACTTTGATGACATTTGCAAAAATAGTGCCTAAGAATATTGGTTAAAACTGGGGTGCCTGGGTGTCTCAGTGGGTTAAAGCCTCTGCCTTTGACTCAGGTCATGATCTCAGAGTCCTGGGATGGAGCCCCACATCGGGCTCTCTGCTCAGTGGGGAGCCTGCTTCCTCCAATCTCTTTCTGCCTGCCTCTCTGTCTACTTGTGATCTCTCTGTCTGTCAAATAAATGAATAAAATCTTAAAAAAAAAAAAGAATATTGGTTAAAACTGTTGGACTTTAGCAAAAATCATTGTAGTGGCCCTTCAAAGAGGAAATCAGTATGGATTTGAAGCCAGAAGTTAATGGATCAATACTTTGCAGGTTCTGAAGAAAATAATGTTTAGCTCTAGTTTTTCCATTTTTTTAAATTATTTTTTTTATTTTTTCAAAAGAAGTTGTCCCTAAAGTATATAGACAAGAGGTAGACAGTCTCAAACACTGAAGCATATAAAGTTGAACATATGATCTATCCAGCAATTTGTCTGAACACAGAATTGCAGAATTGTACCAACATGCCCACTGTTTTCAGGAACCTCTAGAGTAATAGAGATGGCTGGGAGAAAGTGAAGAACCAGTAATGCTTATGTCACTCTTGTAGCTAGTCTGACATGGAGATCTATTTTCAATAACTCTCCAGCATTCTTCAACCATTAGGTAACACATCAACTCTAGGTAATATTGAATTAACCCCTTGTTTCTGATGTAGTATTATTTAATGTAAATATGGAAGAGAAGAGTATTATTTGGAATACATTAACATTGAGACAGATTCCTTGTAATTTCTTTGGTTAAAAATGTGATACCACATATTAGGGAATGTTGAATAGTTTCCATCCAAGGGTCAGAAACAGACTGAGTGCAAGATTTATTTTTGTAGCCTTTCTACTAACTGATGGTAAAGTCTAAGTGCTGTGTAAGTGGTTTCAGTGACAGTAGTGCAGGTATTGTTGCTATGAAAGCTTTTATTGCCATTAGAGTACTTGTCAATATGAGATTAAAAAGATAAATTTACTCCTTATTATCAACTGTTTCATGCTTTTAGGAAAAGTATGACTATTTTACAAATTAAAATGATAACTACTTTGTAGAATTCTTAATGTGAGCTGGATTTGGAATAATTAATTTGTATGTCTCTTTTGACATTGATCTAAAGTCATTATTCATTTGCTCTACTAAAAAATAAGAACTATTATCCAGTGGAATTACTTGATAAACATTAAATTCATTCTTACATATATAAAAATGGGCATTGCCTATAAAAAGCTTTACATGTCACTGTGATAATGATATTATTATTATTATTATTATTATTATTATTACATAAAATATCATTTTATGGGGGAGCCTGGGTGGCCCAGTGAGTTAAGCATCTGACTCTTGGTTTTTGTCTCAGGTCATGATCTCATGGGTTGTGGGATCGAGCCCCCTGTTGGGCTCTATATTCAGTGGGGAGTCTGCTTGAAGATTCTCTCCCTCTGCTTCTCCCCCCTCAAATAAGTAAATAAATATTTTAAAAAATATATCATTTTATCTTACAATATCTTGAAAATAAATTATACTGCAGTAGGAACATTCTGTAAATATTGTGAAGTCATATTATCATCTAGCATAAGGGCATTTCCTATAGATGCTTCCTAATTTTGAATTGAATAAAATGATTATATTACGTAAGGACTATTGTTTACATTATTAAACCTTTATCCAAATAGTTGTTTGTTCCCAGTTAGTTTCATTCATTTATTTTTAACTAAACTTTTTATTTTGAGATAATTTTAGGTTCTTTTTTCATTTAACATTATATAAGGATCTTTGATTTTTATTATATTGCTGATAGCATCCATTCTATCCTAAAATCCATAACACATTAAAGAATACCTATGTATTGTCAGTTCAATAATGTGACTTACAGTTCCACAGTCAACACAGGGTACACAATGTAATATTAAATTATATATTATATATACTGTGCAGGAAAGAATTAATTCACAATGTATCCCTATAGAATAAGTGTGCTTTTACTCTGGCAGTCTTGCTTCAGAATATCTCACTACAGATTTTACCATAGTACTAGATGACTCTAAGATTTTGTACTGATTGTTCATATTATAAATTTGACATATAACAAAAGTACATATTTTATTTCAGCACCAGCTTAAAATTTTAAAATTCACATATGCTATTACACAGAACTTCATTGGTTGAAAAACTTAATCGTATCTACAGACAGTAGCAATGCACATTCAAAATGTTCCAAACACTTAACCATAATTGTACATTTCCTAGTCCTGTTATGATTGCAGAATAAATATCCTTTCATTTCAGTTTGTTATTTTAGAGATATGTCTTGGGGGTAAGAAAGAAAGTAATAATTTCTTGTCACAAAAGAAGCTATAATTATATGTATTTATATTTAACCTTTGTAGATACTACTCATTAGCATCTAGTTGCCCCTGCACGGTTTACATTTTGAAGTACAACTTTTGTATGACGCCTGTAAGGGCTATGGTAATCTTTGACTTACTATTTTTTTTTTTTTAAAGTACTGCATCAGTGTCAGAGTGCACATTTCTAAGAATGAGGTTTCAGGTGGTAGCCACACCTTTTTTCTACTATTATAATAAATTCAATCATGTGAATACCACTTTTAGAAAACATCTGCTCTTTTATTATAAAATTGAAAGATAACACTGAAAGAACTGCTCCTTGAGAGCAAATGTTGAACAGGAAAAACATAAAACAGCACTGACTCAAGGGAAATCAAACTGATAAAATAATAGAGAGGGAGAGATCTAGCTACCCTGACTTTTTATATCTTACAGTGTTCAATAAAATTAAAACTCTTCTCATCACCTAGTTTTACCATTTGACATCAGAGAGAAGTTAGAGCACATCAAGAAGAAATATGAATTATTTTTTAAGTATGTGTTCTGTTCCTTTTATCATTTGTCATCACCCTTGTGTATATCCTGTATTATTAACAATAACATTATGCAGGTTTTGGAAATTTAAAGAAATGTTGCCACCCCAACATGTTTCTCCATAGCTCATATGCACAAATACTTGTTGAATATAAGGAATCACAAATGCCTTTATCACTTCGGAAATGTCTTTTAGATTTTGTTCTCACTTTCAAATATGTTTAATGGAATGAAAAATAAGTAGAAAATGCTGGAGTTAGAGAAAAATGACTAGGATTCATTTGTGATAATGAGTAGTTTATTGTGTCATATATTAATGGCTGTGGACAAGGCATTTTTGTCTTTCAGAAGGATAAAATAGATGACCTGTGGTTTTACGCAAAATTTAAAATCTGTAATCTCTCTTGTTTTGGGATATTTAAACTCCATGCACATTTCAAACAGAGTAATATATAAGGGGAAATAGAAGATGTTCACATTTTACTTCATATTACTACTAGATATCATAACACTTATAGTAAATATAAAAATATGAGTATGTGTGTGTATACATATCAGAACCAATGAATATTTTATAATTTGTGCTGATATTCCTCTTTCCCGGTATGTATAGTATTTCTTTTACAGACACATATTTGAGCATTATTATCTTTTGTGACTGAAAGCAAAGTACCTGAATCTAACTCTGATTAGCAATTCCACTAGGGTTGTGGTATATTTATCTAGATGAAAAGGCCAACCTTAACAGGCAGTACTACTTACCAGAGAAGGTTCTTAGGGAAGAATGAATTTTCCATCCTGTTTGAGACTAATCAATCTCCTGTCAAGGGCACATCTTTCTTTCATTACCTCATGGTAGATTAGAAACTGCTAGCCTAATATATAGCACCCAATTTTTGTGTTCTTAGGTTTACACTCACCTAAAATGATTACATAAAGTTGGACTTTTTAATGAATCCTGCTTTCTTCTAATTTGTTTTTTTTCTTCTTTTTTCTTGAGTAGTTTTCATAACACAATGAGTGTGAAAAATTCACTGTAAAATGGCATTAACATAGATCCATTAAAGTTAGCTACTGTTTGTATCCATTCATCTGTTGATGGACATCTAGGTTCTTTCCATAACTTGGCTATTAATGAAGTTCTCAGTTTATTTCTAAAGAAAGTTTTAATTTAAAGGAAGTTAAGTTCACACTAAACCACTTTTAGAAAATACAGAAGAAGCGTTTTCAACTTATTATATAAGAAAAGCATAACCCTAATACTGAAACCTTACTAAGACGTAAGGGGAATAATATTATAGGCTACTATTAATCAGGAACAAAGGCATATGACTTTAATTAAAATACTGGCCCCCCCAAAAAGTCCATCAGTATTTTTTAAAAGGTAAAACATCAAGCCAATGTAGAGTTAATGGGAGGAATGAAAAGTTGATTAACAATGAAAAAGTCAGTCAGTGTAATTCATAATACTAACAACAACAAAAATTCTCTACTGACAGAAAGAGCTTTTCACAATGTTTAATAATTTTGTTTATAGTAAAACTCTCAGCAAGGTAGGAATTTGAAGATACTTTCTCAGCCTGATGTCAGGCATCTGTATGATTTTAGGGTATGCAAAGATTTCTTACAGAGAACACAAAAATCATAAATTGCAAAAAGAAAAACTATATATTTACATCTTTTTTTTTTACTTTATTTAAGCTTTATTTAAACATATGATGTAACCCCACCACCCTCACCCAACCCCTCTTCCCCCCACCCCCCTCAGTTTGTTTTATGACATTAAGAGTCTCTTTTGGTTTTTCTCCCTCCCGATCCCATCTTCTTTCATTTTTACTTTTCCTACCACCTTAACTCCCACCCCCGTTGCATCTCCACTTCCTCATATCAGGGAGATCATGTGGTAGTTGTCTTTCTCCAGTTGACTTATTTCGCTAAGCATAATACGCTCTAGTTCCATCCATGTCATCGCAAATGGTAAGATTTCATTTCTTTTGATGGCTGCATAGTATTCCATCGTATATATATACCACCTCTTCTTTATCCATTCATCTGTTGATGGGCATCTAGGTTCTTTCCATAACTTGGCTATTGTGGACATTGCTGCTATAAACATTCGGGTACACGTGCCCCTTTGGATCACTACGTTTGTATCTTTAGGATAGATACCCAGTAGTGCAATTGCTGGGTCATAAGGTAGCTCTATTTTCAATTTTTTGAGGAACCTCCATACTGTTTTCCAGAGTGGTTGCACCAGCTTGCATTCCCACCAACAGTGTAGGAGGGTTCCCCTTTCTCCGCATCCTCGCCAGCATCTGTCATTTCGTGACTTGTTCATTTTAGCCATTCTGACTGGTGTGAGGTGATACTATATGTGGAAAACCCAAAAGGCTCCACTCCAAAACTGCTAGAGCTTGTACAGGAATTCAGTAAAGTGTCAGGATATAAAATCAATGCACAGAAATCAGTTGCATTTCTTTACACCAACAACAAGACAGAAGAAAGAGAAATTAAGGAGTCAATCCCATTTACAATTACACCCAAAACCATAAGATACCTAGGAATAAACCTAACGAAAGAGGCAAAGTATCTATACTCAGAGAACTATAAAGTACTCATGAAAGAAATTGAGGAAGACACAAAGACATGGAAAAATGTTCCATGCTCATGGATTGGAAGAATTAATATCGTGAAAATGTCTATGCTACCTAAAGCTATCTACACATTTAATGCAATACCTATCAAAATTCCATCCAATTTTTTCAAAGAAATGGAACAAATAATCCTAAAATTTATATGGAACCAGAAAAGACCTCGAATAGCCAAAGGAATATTGAAAAAGAAAACCAAAGTTGGTGGCATCACAATTCCAGACTTCAAGCTCTACTACAAAGCTGTCATCATTAAGACAGTATATTTACATCTTTTAATGAGCAGAATAATTTTAAAGAAGCTTAATTTATTATTTATAGTTATTTATTTCTGTTACTTATTTCTAAAATGAACATATTGTTTTTGGAATATTTATAAGTATCTTATATTCTGGATGTTATTTATTTAAAATTGCTCATTGCTAGAATTTAAAAGCATCACCAATTTTTATATTAAACTTGTACTCGGACCTTGCTAAATTGGCTTATTCTTTTAGTTACCTTGTATATTTCTTATGATTTAATACAACAATTAATAATAAAGGACACTTCCTTTTTGAGCTTATTCTTTTTCTTACTCTGTAGGAGTGGCTAGTATCTCAAGTTCAGTGCTGTGTGTGCAACTACTCACCATGTTTGAAGTTTTATAGAGAAAAAGTTCAGGGGCGCCTGGGTGGCTCAGTGGGTTAAAGCTGCTGCCTTAGATCCCGTCATGAGCCCAGGGTCCTTGGATCAAGCCCAGCATCAGGTTCTCTGCTCAGCAGGGAGCTTGCTTCCCCTCCCCACCCTGGCCCCGCCTGCCTCTCTGCCTACTTGTGATCTCTGTCTGTGAAATAAATAAATAAATCTTAAAAAAAAAAAAGTTCAATATTTCAACATTAACTGTGATGGTAGTTGTTGCTCTGTTCTCCTCTCCTCTCCTCTCTTCTCCTCTTCTCTTCAGATTTTATTTATTTGACAGAGACAGAGAGCACAAGCAGGGGGAGCAGCAGGCAAAGGGAGAAGCAGACTCCATGCTGAGCAGGGAGCCTGACTACATGAGGCCTAATCCCAGGACCCCGGGATCATGACCTGAGCCAAAGGTAGATGCTTAACCAACTGAGCCACCCAGGCACCCCAGCTGTTGCTTTTCTAAGTTGCACTTTTTTGAGAGACAGGTAAAGAGAGAGAGAAAGGGGGTAGAATGCTTACAGTATTTTTCTGGATGGTATATTTAAATTGAAATTATTTTATAACAAAATAATTACAATTTGAGTAAAGTGTGCCTGGGTGGCTCAGTTGGTTAAGCATCTAAATTTGGCTAAGGTCATGATCCTAGGGTCCTGGGATAGAGCCCTTCATTGGGCTCCCTGTTCTATGGGGAGCCTGGTTCTCCCTCTGCCTGCCACTCCCTCTGCTTGCTCTCTCCCTCTCTCTGTCAAATAAATAAAATCTTTTTTTTTTAAGATTTTATTTATGTATTTGACAGAGAGGTCACAAGTAGGCAGAGAGGCAGGCAGAGAGAGAGGGGGAAGCAGGCTTCCTGCCAAGCAGAGACCCCAATTCGGGGCTTGATCCCAGAACCCTGGGATCATGACCTGAGCCGAAGACAGAGGCTTAACCCACTGAGCCACCCAGGCGCCCCAATAAATAAAATCTTTAAAAAAATAAAATAAAATTTGAGTAAAATATAATTTGTCTTTATGAAAGAAAATATCTGTCTATATACAATACACAGCATAACACAATGATTCTGGAATGCCCACTGCTTCTGAAAATTTGTTTTTGTGATATATAATATTAGCACGATATGGAAAACTAGGAATTTTCCCTAATTGAGATGATACTAGTCTCACTACCAAAAGAGGTCACTTAGACATGAATTTGTTTATATAATTTAGTTTTCTCCCTAGGTAAAATGAGGAAATTTAAAATAAAATGTAAATATCTGATTCATAAATTTGTTATACCTTAGAAAATAAATCAGAATTAATGTGTTAAACATGTCTTTAGAAGTTAGGATTTGATAAATTTGCAGGAAAAATAGAGAATTTATTTTCCAGTTAAATCTTAAACCCTCATACTAATTATTTAGAATTGGGCAACAATATTATGGTAATATGTAAAGAAGTGGAAATTTTATTATGGCTGATGATGCACTGAATATTTCTGTTTTTTTTCAGAATTGTAATTTAGGACATCTATACCTTAGATATTTTATCCTTTGCCATAACTATTTTGCTAATGTGTTTGAAATAAGGGGCAAAGCAGGAGAAACATGAACATAATAAAATGATATTGTCATTTAGTTCTGATCTTAGTTTATTTGTTTAAAACCTTCTCTTAATTTATTTGTTTAAAACTTTCATTAACCTGTCTGTACTACCTACAGATTGTTGTACAGACATCTTGTCTACATCCAGCAATTATAACTCAACTTCTAGATTTGATACAGCATTTGACTTTAATCAGATAAGCAACCATTTTTCTTTCATTGCTATCTAGGATTATGATGATAATGATGATTACCTGACAAATGTCTAATAGCTTTTGGAATTGTAAATTTTCCCTCATAGTGTTGCTTGAATTTAACTACTTATATGCCCTTAGTCCAGCCTTCTATTTTCCTGGAAATCTCAGAAGTTTATATTTGCTATAGTAGCAATAAAATAAATAAAACAAAAATGCAGGCAGATCTCCAGATTTCCAGATTTTAGGATTCAGTAAATTTTGATCCAGAGTTAGTGCATTAGAGACAAGGGATCACAGTCTGGTACCTCAGCTAGGACTCAGTTAACATAGGTCAGGTTCAATAAGCATAGCTCAATACATCTAAACTTTCTTACTCATCTTAAACACAAAATACTAAAGTTCAATCTTGCAGCAGTTCTTTAGTTCTCTAAATTTTCTGTAGTCTGATTCACTTTTATTTTTACACTTTTATTTTTATGTTTTTATTGTGTTTTCTTTTTTACTTTTATTTTTATGTGCTGCTTTCGTCTGTTTGAGTCCATATTTTTTTTTTCAAATTTTAATTACTTTCATTAAGAATGAATGCAGCCATATTTGATATTGACTGATGTTTTGGTATATACTATTCATTTATTGAGGGGTTATGAACATTACAAAAGTGAATAAAACTTGACTTTATAAAAATACACACACAATTTTAATACTTACAATAAAGTGGTAGCATAATACATTCTTTTGTTTATTTCTGCAAGAGATGATCGACACAGTATGTTTGACACAACATGTTTGACACTAAAGCAGCGTTAGTGTTTGGTTTTGAAACTCAAGTTGTTGTTTAATGTATAGCTGATCAGAAATACTTTACCGTTTTTATTCCCTTTGATATTTTAACTAAGGTTTCTTTCTTCTGTCACTTCTTCAGAATAGTGAAATAAGTGCCATCTGGGAATTAAGAAGGATTTGAGTATCTCACATGATAACAACATAATTCTAGTTGTCAAAGGTGCTTTGATTAATGTACTGGAGAAAATCAGTTAGGCTTCACACTTGAGAGTTTTAGCCTTCTTAAAGTTGGTGTACAGGATATCATAACTTTTATTCTAAGCCCTGAGTGGAAGCTTTATACATCTTTCAGTGATTCTGTGCAGGGCCAAGTGAAAAAAACACATCTTGGTTCACTCTGCATTTTACACTAAAAGAAATGAGCAGACACTAATATTAGGATTATCTACGTCCACAAAACAGCAACTCACAAATGCATAAGTGTAGAGGGTATGACCAATGGTTATTAATTGAAGAAAAATTATTCATAAAAATGAATGTTAATAGAAAACTCTTAAAATGATTTAATATTAGGGAAACATATTATTTTTAAAAAATGATTATTTGACAGAAGAATATTACTAAGCCCTTGTATTCAATGCTGGCTTACACAATCAAATCCTCTCTTTTGTTTGTGGCATCACTGCTTTTTAACAACTCGTGATATAAATAAAGGTTGTGTGGACAATACAGTCTTGAAATTAGTTTGGGAAACAATCTTAATGGTATGCACTTTCTTTTGAGTGTTGATAAAAAGGGAGGAAAACAGAAATACATACACATGGTGATTGTTTTTTTGAAATATATTATCTTGAAGGAAAGTTAAAAGTTGTTGAGCTTCCTGAAATGAGGATCAGGAAAACTATACAAGGGTTTATAGCTACTTGTTTACTGACTCTGCAAATCATTTTTCTCCATAGAAACCAATGAGGATGTTCACAGCCTTAAAATATTATTTAATATTTATTTTGAAAAATTAGAATTATAAGATTTTTCCCTCATCTCTTTCTAGGTCTCTTAATTGGAGATGCCGTAAGAGAATTTGTAAACATAAGGAAACATGGTAAAGGGTTTTGCCAAGGATTTCCTTATGTAATAATAACAAACCCAGAAATAATGTTCCATCACTGCATCTTTCCCTGGTATTGGTACCACCATATTAACTATATGCTCACAATAGTTAATTTTAATATAGTATGTGATATGATTCTTTTTGATATAAAGTATATGTAATAAAAATTTTTAATTATAGATGGTGAACTGAAATATTCAGGAAGAGGCTGCAAAGAAAATGAAGCCAAAATAAATATCACTGGGGAATAAAATTCTTCTTTTAGAAGACATCACAAGCAAAGGTATATTGAGGATACTCATTTATTTGGAGCAAAATTCATTCTGGTGAGCACAGTGGATAGAATGGAATAGGGTGGCAAAGAGTCAGTGTAGAGACTATGAGTGAAATCTAAAGGAAATGGATTTATTCTTTAAAACTCTTGGGCAGAGGCTGAAGTGATCGAGAAAATTTTCTTTCCCATAAAATACATAAGATAGTGTGCAACTAAATGAAATTAACCTTTGAATACATAATGTGATTTGAAGGTAGGAAAAAAAATCACTAGATGCCAAGTACAAAGAGAAAACACAAAACTCTGAGGTGAGCATAAATTGAATTCAGAAATGGAGGGAAGGCTTGAAGGAAGGAACTATTAATAAGGGATCAGATTTAGCCTATCTGATGATGGAACCTGAGACTTCAGGCTTGTTCATGAAGATGACTCAGAAAATTTAGGATAAATTTAGGATGCACAGTCGTTTCTGTAAAATTGACAGTAGATCAACCATCAGTCTGGGCTGCAGTGAAGAAAATAGCTATAAGAAAAGGGGAAAAGGACTCTTATTAAATCCAAAGTATGAGACAGACATTGATTCACACTCTTGATTTTCACTACCCATATTGTCCAGCAACCCTAAACTGAAAAATTAAATAAAACATTAATAGTAACTAAATTCAGCAAAGAGAAATGCAAAAATTCCCCCAACACACACAGACATATTCTTTGAGGATGAACAGCCATGAAAGAGAATCAGCAATTTAAAGACATCATCAGATTATGCTTTTAAAATAACACATAATAGAACAACCAGAAATTGATTTCTGTATAAGCATACTTACAACATTCAGTAAGCATGGGGTATAATCCATTGTGCAATAAAGGGTTACTAAACATGTTCTAAATAAACAAATAGGAAATCTGGAAATAAAATAGTAGGTGTGATTTTTACTGACTTTATAAATTAGAGTGGGAGCAACTCAAAAGAAAATTGATATATTAAAAGATTATTTCAGATTACCTAGAATACAGCATACAAAATAAAGATACAGAAAACAAGAAAGAGAAGTTAAAAGATGGAATATAGAGTGGAGAACCTCAGTAAGATCAAGTATGTGTTCCTGAAGAAGGAATAGTAGAAAAGCAAACAGAAGAGACAATAATCAAGGAAGCTGGGAGATAAGAAATTCTCCCAAATTCTCTGTCATCCAGATGAGCAGTGCTTGTACCAGATACTCTGGGGAGACAGGAATGATCTAACATTTAATGAGTTTCTCCAGCATTGTATTTTTTATCTAACTAATTGCCAATGCAATAGGATTTAGGAAGTCTTCAACATGAATATAGTGTGAAAGACTATGTATTGTTAATGAAAATCGCACCTTTAATTTTTCTAGTTTGTAGTTCTCCATTTCCCCCAAATATTTAATTTTTACATGTCATCCTATTTGCCTAGCACTCTAACAGAGCATCAAAACAGGATGTCCTACACACGCCGTAGTGTCAACCAGGTCTGTAGGAAGAATTTGTTCTCTTTTATAAATAAACCCTCAGTGTTCTGCAGAGTAGGATACAGCCTTAGAGATCAGATAACTCACCACAAAATAACTATGAAATAAAGAAATTACAAAACACAGAGGTTACATTTGCCTAAATTCTAGTATTAGGATATCCAGATTGTTTAGCTTCACTAAATCAGATTGTGTTTATATTCAGTGTATTTCATTTTAACTGAATCAATGAAATACAGAGGTAAAGAAGTAAAAATATAAATATTTAAAAAAATTTCTTGCAGTGTTACTTTTAGTACTATCCACTCCTCTTTTTAGGGCTGCATGTTCACTTTATCCAGAATAGGTATGGTCTATAAAATAATTTCAGTCAGTTTCATCTGAAACATCAGAGGAGTAAAGGGTATGGACCTAGAAGAAAATCTTTTTTGGGAAAATGGTTTTGGTCTTGGCTCAGAAGATATGGATGGCTGGGTCATTTTATGACCCTCGACCTTATTTACTCATAAATTGAACAAATGGTTTTACATTTATTGCCTTGTGCCAGTTCTTACACACACACACACACACAAAGTATGTGTGTGTGCATTCACATATATATATATATATATATATAGCAAGAGATAATAAAAAATAAACATAAAATTGATTTTGTTTAGTGATGAGTGCTATGAATAAAAAAAAACAAGGAAGAGAGTAAATGGTGGGGTAGCGTGTGGTTACATTAAGTGCAGTGTTACTAATGGTCATTTCTGAAGAGGTAATAACTGAAAAAAGAATGGAAAGTAAAGAGAGTGGTTCATGATGTGACATGTAGCTAGATTTTATTTCCCAGCATCCCTTGAAGCTAGAGAAATTACATGACTAAATTTTGGCCAATGGAATGTAAGCAGTAGTGATGTACCTCATCTCCAGGCCTAGTTCTTGAAAATTTCTGGAAAAATCTCTTATTTGTATGCCCTTTCTCCATCTTCTAGCAGAACCAAGAAGTTCTGTTTACTTACAAGCACCTAGAATCATAGGATGGAAGAATTACATGTTTCTGAACGTATAGAAATATTTCATCCACTGAAGTAGAACCACAATTAAGCAAGAAGTAAACTTTTTTGTTACTTTTAGCCACTGACATTTTGATACACCATTTGCTTAATTATATAAATATAGATATTAGTATGTGAACTTGTACAAATTACTTAATTGTTCTGTATTTCAGTTTCCCAATTTGAAAAGTGGGTTTATAATAGCATATTCCCAGGGAGCCTGGATGGCTCCATTGGTCAAGTGTTTGCTTTCGGCTTAGGTCATGATCCTGGAATCCTGAAGTTGAGCCCAGCATCTGGCTTCCTGCTCAGCAGGGACTCTGCTTCTTCCTCTCCCTCTGCTCCTCCCCCCCTTGCTTGTGCTTGCTCACTGTCTCTCTACAAATAAATAAAATCTTAAAACAAATAATTTGTTTTAAGAAAAGTATACTCTCATGAGTTTGTTGTGAAGATTAAATGAGTCAGTGCATGCACAACATTTGGAATAGTGGCTGGTCCTTCATAAGTGTTCAGTGAGTTTAATCATTTTTACTCTTATCTTGGAAAAGAGTGTTCCTGGATGACAGTACAAAAAGAGTCAAGGCTCTGAGAAGCTTGAGGTGGAAGGAAGAGTGCAATGGGAGAAAAGGTAGTGATAGGAGATGAGTTCAGTGATTCAGTGATTTAAGATGAGTTCAGTGATTAAGGTTGAGGCCAGGTCTAGCAGAGTCTTAAAGATTCACAGAGTAGTAATTCAAAGATAGTGGGAGATTTTGAATATGAGAATTTATTTTACATTTTTTTTTTTGAATATGAGAATTTATAGCTAAAAATTATCAATATGACTTTTGGGTGGAGAGTAGACACTTTGCAGGTACTATTGAGAGCAGAAAGTCAGTTATGAGGTAATTGTAAAAATACAGGTGAGAGAAGGTAATGCTTAATTAGATCAGGAGGGAGGAGTGTGGATAATTAGTGGTTAATGCAGTGCAGTGACTAATACTACTGCACATTCTTGCACATGCCTTACAGTCTTTATCAGTCAATAATATTTAATTAAATTACTGCTATGTGCCAGGCACTGCCCTCTATATAAGGTTATATTAATGCATTTCTAGTGAAAAGAAGCAATATGTAGAATCTGTATGTGCCAGGTACTTCACATAAGTCTAAGAATAAAGAAAGGATAGAATTCTTGTTCTTAAGGTATATGTGGCTTAGAGTCTGGCAAAAAGTGACTAGGTAAAACAAAACCAGGCAGTGAATAATATGTTAGCAGCTGGAATGAAGTGGAGGGAAAAAAATTCAGGAGGGTGCCAACATAGCCTGCGAAGATCCAAGATTTCCCAGAGAAAATTTTACATAGGATTACACATGAGGATGGACTCTGCACTATAACTATCCATCTTTAAAATGAATAATTAAGATTTGACTGACAATGTTTAGAATTTAAACATTATTAAGAGATTTAAATTAGGGTTTTTAAATTATTTCAGGAAAGGACAAATTTCTTACTATTTATAGTCACAGCGGTGGCTAGCAGAGTACTTGATTTATATTATATGATGAGTGGATGCACTTGACTTTCTAGGTAGTTCATATTCCTGGGCATAACACAATGTTTTTTTTTTCCTCCTCTGAGAAGAACCTTATCAAATTTCTTCTGGCACATATTTGACTGTATCATGGATAATGGATACTGGCAGTTAAGGACAGCAATTTTTGCCCTAGCTCCATGCAAGCCCTGATGAGAAGACTATTTAACAAGATAATGAACTGTAGATTTTCCCTTTTACACAAGAAACATGGTTATTTGGGTGTTCTTTCTGATCAAAGAGAATCAGGTTAGATAATTAAAAGAAATTTTCCAAGTTGTATGATAGATTTATTTTCTTAAGTAAATAAAATGCAGAATTTTAAATAAAATGCAAGATAGGGGATAAATTGGGAAGCATTGATGAATTTTCAGAATCCTCATTATTTTGTTGGATTGCTGGAACTGTCACAAGAATAGCTTCCTAGAGAATAGAGAGGTGTTCCACAGAACTTAGTACAAAATTAATTGGGAAGACTTTGATATATTAAAACAATTTACCTCTGTGAAAAATGCTGATGGTATTTTGAAAAGGATTGCATTAAATGGTGAGGATGCAGAGAAAGGGGACCCCTCCTACACTGCTGGTGTGAATGCAAGCTGGTGCAGCCACTCTGGAAAACAGTATGGGGGTTCCTCAAAAAATTGAAAATAGATCTACCGTATGAGCCAGCAATTGCATTACTAGGCATTAACCCCAAAGATACAAATGTAGTGATCTGAAGGGGTATGTGCAACCCAATGTTTATAGCAGTAATGTCTACAATAGCTGAACTATGGGAAAAGCACACATGTCCATCGACAGATGAATGGATAAAGATGTTTTATATATTATGCAGTCATTAAAAAATGAAATCTTACCATTTACAATGACATGGATGGAACTAGAGGGTATAATGCTAAGCAAAATAAGTCAGTCAGAGAAAGGCAATTATCATATGATTTCACTGATATGTGGAATTTGAGAAACAAGGCAGGAGATCATAGGGAAAAGAGGAAAAAAATGAAACAAGATGAAACCAGAGAGGGAGACAAACCATAAGAGACTCTTAATCTCAGGAAACAAACTGAAGGTTGTTGGAGGGGAGGAGGGTGGGAGGGATGGGATAACTGGTTACGGTCATTGGGGAGGGTATGTGCTATGGTGAATGCTGTGAATTATGTAAGACTGATGAATCACAGACTTGTACCCCTGAAACAAATACTACATTATATGTTAATTAAAAAAATGTGTAGATTGTTTTGGGTCGTATAGACATTTTAACAATATTTATTCTTCCAATCCATGAGGATGGAATATTTTTCCATTTCTTTGTGTCATCTTCAGTTTCTTTCATTAGTGTTTTATAGTTTTCAGAGTACAGTTCTTTTACCTCTTTGGTTAGGTTTACTCCTAGGTATCTTATTATTTTTGGTACAATTGTAAATAGTATTGATTTTTTTAAAAGATTTATTTATTTTAGAGAGAGAGAATGTGTGTGCCTATGAGCACAGGGGATGGGCAAAGGAAGAGAAAGAGAAAATCCCAAGCATATTCCATGATGAGCAAGGAGCCTGATGTGGTGCTTGATCCCAGATCCCTGAGATCATGACCTGAGCTGAAGTCAAGAGCTGGTCACTTCACCAGCTGAGCCACCAAGGTGCCCCTGGGATTGATTCTTTAATTTCTCTTTCTGTTGCTTATTTATTGGTGTATAGACATGCTACAGATTTCTGTATGTTGATTTTGTATCTTACATCTTTTCTGAATTCATGTACCACTTCTAACATTCTCTTGGTGGAGTCTTTCATGTTTTCTATATAGAATATCATGTCATTTGTAAATGGTGAAAGTGACTTCTTCTTGCCAATTTAGAAGTCTTTTTTTTCTTTTTTCTTTCTGTTGTCTGATAGCTGGGGCTAGAACTTTCAGTACTATGTTAAATAACAGTGGTGAGAGTGGACACCCCTGTCTTGTTCCTGACCATAGAAGGAAAGCTCTCAGTTTTTCCCCATTGAGGATGATATTAGCCATGGGTTTTTCATATATGGTCTTTATAAAGTTGAGGTATATTCCCTCTAACCCTACATTGTTGAGTGGTTTAATCAAGAATGGATGCAATACTTTTTCCACTGCCTTTTCTGCATCTATGGAAGAGACCATATGGTTCTTATCCTTTTTCTTTTATCAATGTGGTGTATCACGTTGATTGATCTGTGAGTATTGAACCACCATTGCAGCACAGGAAGAAATCCTGCTTGATCATGCTGAATGATTCTCTCAATGTACTGTTGGATTTGGTTTACTAGTATTTTATTGAGGATGTTCGCATCTGTGTTCATCAGGGATATTGGCTTATTGATTTCTTTTTTTAGTGGAGTCTTTATCAGGGTTTGGTATGCAAGCCTCATAGAATGAAATTGGAAATTTTCCATCCTTTTCTATTTTTTAGAATAGTTTGAGAAGAATAGATGTTAACTCTTATTTAAATGTTTGTGTGAGGCCATCTGGCCCTGGGCTTTTGTTTTTTGGTAATTTTTTGATTACTGATTCAATTTCTTTGCTGGTTATCATCTTTTCACGTTTTCTACTTCTTCCTGTTTCAGTTTTGTAGTTTATATGTTTCTAGGATTTATCCTTTTCATCCTGGTTGTCCGACTGGTCGGCATATAGTTTTCATATTATTTTCTTATAATTGTATTTCTGTGGAGTTGGTACTAGGTCAAAAATAGGCCCATAAATCAATAGAACATAAAAGAACACCCAGAAATGAACCTGCAACTATATGGTCAGTTAAACTTCGACAAAGCAGGAAAGAATACCCAAGGGGAAAAAGACAGTCTTCAGGAAATAGTGTTGGAAAAACAGGACAGCCACATGCAACAAAAGAGTGAAAAGGGACCACTTTTTTACACCAAACACAAAAATAAATTAAAAATGGATTAAAGACATAAATGTGAGAGAGGAAAGCGTAAATATTCTAGAGGAGACCACAGTAAGTAATGTTTTTGACATTGGCTGTAAGAACTTCCTTATAAATATAACTTCTGAGGCAAGGGAAACAAAAGCAAAAATGAACTATTGGTACTTCATCAAAGTAAAAATCTTCTGCACAGCAAAGAAAATGATCAACAGAACTAAAAGGCCACCTATAGAATGGGAGAATACATTTGCAAACGGTATATCTGATAAAGGGTTCGTATCCAAAATATGAAAAGAACTTATCCAACTCAATGCTCCAAAATCAAATAACCCAGTAAAAAATAGGCAGAAGACATGAATAGACATATTCCAAAGAAAATATACAGATGGCCAACATGGACATGAAATGATGCTCATCATCACTAATCATAAAAAACAATGATATATCACTTCATACCGGTCAGATGGATAAAGCTAACAACACAGGAAACAACAAGTTTTGATGAGGATGCAGAGAAAAGGGAACCCTCTTTAACGGTTGCAGCCACTCTGGAAAATAGTATAAAAGTTCTTCAAAAAGTTAAAGATAGAACCATCCTGAGATCCAGCAATTGCCCTACTAGGTACTTAAACAAGGAATACAAAATACTAATTCAGATGGATACATGAACTCCAATGTTTACAGAAGCATTATCTACAAAAACCAAATTATGGAAATAGCCCAAGTACCCACTGACTAATGAAAGGATAAAGAAGATGAAATAGAATGGAGTATTACTCAGCCATTAAAAAGCATGAAATCTTGTCATTTGCAACAACATGGTTGGAGCTAGAGTGTATTAGGTTAAGGGAGACCAGACAGAGAATGACCATACCATTTGATTTCACTCATATGTGGAATTTAAGAACCAAAACAAATGAGCAAACAGAAAAGAGAAAGAGAGAGAGAGAGAGAGAGAGAGACAAGCCAAAAACATACTCTTAAGTATAGAGAATAAACTGATGATTGTCAGAGGGAAGGTGGGTGGTGGATGAGTTAAATAGGTGATGGGGATTAAGGAGTACACTTGTTAAAGATTTTTATTTATTAATTTGTCAGAGAGAGAGAGAGAGAGAGAGAGAGAGAGACAGAGTGTGTGCATAAGTGCACAAGCAGGGGAATGGCAGGCAGAGGGAGAAGGGGTCTCCCCACCAAGCAAGGAGCCTGAAGCAGTGTTCGAACCCCAGGACTCTAGTTTCATGACCTGAGCCAAAGGCAGGTGCTTAACCAACTGAGCCACCAAGGTGAACTTAAAGAGTGTACTTGTGAAGAGCACCAGGTAATGTATGTAAATGTTGAATCACTATATTGTACACTTGAAAATAATATTACATTGTATGTTAACTAACTGGATTTTTTTTTTAAAGATTTTATTTATTTATTTGTCAGAGAGAGAGGGAGAGAGAGCGAACGAGCACAGGTAGACAGAGTGGCAGGCAGAGGCAGAGGGAGAAGCAGGCTCCCTGCCGAGCAAGGAGCCCGATGTGGGACTCGATCCCAGGACGCTGGGATCATGACCTGAGCCGAAGGCAGCCGCTTAACCAACTGAGCCACCCAGGCGTCCCAACTAACTGGATTTTAAATAAAAAGTTAAAAATAAAAAACAGAAAAGAAAATCTAAGAAGAAAAACAAAACACAAAACAAGACCTTTCCAAGAAATAAAAATTAAACACTTTAGGTATTTAATCAATTATCAAACATTAATTCTCATACATTTTTTATTCTTTCTAGATAATAAAATTAATTAGAAATATTTGAATGAAAATTTAATGTTTTAACAACTAGAAATATTCAAAAATTTAATTTTAGATTGATATTGCATTCTACTTAATTCAGTAGGTCTCTGAAGTAATCAGGAGGGTCCTTTGCCAATACAAAGCCAAAGATGATTCCATAAAAATGCTGAACTCATAATATGATTTATTTTTCATTTTTTATATCTACACTTTGCCTTCTGATATTTAAGAACACAGCATGGGTTCCTATGATCTTTGTGATCTTGGGGAAATTACATAAACTCCTTGATAAAATGGAAATAATTATAGTACCAGCCTCACCAGATTTGTATGAGAATTTAAAAAGTCATGCAGATGAAAGCATTTAGTACTCTTCCGGGCTCATTATAGATCTACTGATTAATAATAAATTTATTCAATTACTATTAGGCAAAATAGTAAGATAAGTATGTAGGATAAATTAGACCAGTATTTTTCAATTAACACTATTCATTTGATGTGCATAGAGATTTTTATTTTAATACAGACAATCTGGACCCACTTTCAATCTAATTATTTCCTAGTTGCTGGAGGTAGCATTGACCCCAAATTAACAGTTGCTAACTTGGGTCATTTTTAATCCTTATACCTATTGTTAAGCCCCATGATAATAGAACTGAAACAGAGAGATAATATATTTGGTCCAAAATATGTGTTTTTTTGAATCTCCCAATTTTGTTTCCTAGCAATCACTATTTGAAGTGGTATTTTTATATGAGGATTGAAAAGTTATGTATACACATATATTTTCATGACATTTAGAATTAGTGTAGTATGGCAAAAACAAGATGGATTTAAAATAGACCTGAACCTAATCCTAGCGTAACTACATATTAACATTAATTGTCTTCATAGACTTTAATATTCTCAAGAGTAAAATTCTAGGGCACCTGGGTAGCACAGGTGGTTAAATGTCTGCCTTCGGCTCAGGTCATGATTCCAGGGTCCAGAAGTAGAGTCTCACATCCAGCTCCCTGTTCAGTGGGGAGCCTGCTTCTCCCTTCCCCTCTACCTCTCCCACACCATCCTCATGCTCTCTCTCTGACTCTCTGAAATAAAATCTTACAAAAAATTTTCATAAAAAGTGAAATTTTAAAGTACATATATATAGTGAGATTTAGGTTAGATTACATATATAATGTGCTTAGAACTGTTGTTATAGTAATACAGTTTAAAAGTGTGATTAACCTGGGGCGTCTGGGTGGCTCAGTTATTAAGTGTCTCTCTTCAGCTCTGGACCTGATCCCAGGGTCCTGGGATAGAGCCCAGCATCAGGCTCCCTCCTCCACAGGAAGCCTGCTTCTCCCTCTCCCACTCCCCCTGCTTGTGTTTCCTCTCTAGCTGTCTCTCTCTCTGTCAAATAAATAAATAAATAAATCTTAAAAAAAAAAAAAAAAGTGTGATTAACCTTTCCCTTTCTTCATTCCCTTTGAATTGAAGCCTTGTCATTCCTAGCTGTATATCATTGGCAAATCCTTTCTTTAGTTTGCATGTACAATTAGGAATATCTTATTAAGTTATTGTGGCAGATTAAGCAGTTTTTAATTGTGATTTTTTAAAAGTGGTAAACTCCTATAAACCAAAAGTCACTATTTTAATCTTTCTCCTGCTTAGTGTTACATAAAAAATTACATATTAAAATTACAAAGCACTGATCATAATGAAAATTAAATTATATTTATACTAAAGTCTGAACTTTGTAATGTTTTTCCCTCACTTCCTTGATTATCCTTTTAGAAATCCAATTACTACATATTTTTCTGAGTCAACAAACAAAACACCTAAGGTCTAATATTTTATCATTTTCAAAAATGCTGCATAGATAAGCATGTGTTAATTTCTTTAATATGTATTACATATCTCTTATTTTTTGAAATTAATGTTTTGGATGAAAATTTGTTTGATTATACAACATATTAAGCATATTTCTCCAAGGGTATAAGAAATAAAAGTTAGAACTCTTAATAGCTCCTCATGGAAATTGCTCAGAGTGGTGTCTGATAGACAATCTACTATAGTTAATGAAATGTCTATGATAATTATTTTTAAAGGTTTTATTTATTTATTTGAGAGAGAGATTTATCATGAGTCGAGTAGAGAGAAAACAGACTCCCCACTAAATAGGGAGCCAATATGGAACTCTATCCCAGGATCATGACCTGAGCCAAAGGCAGATGCTTAACCGCCTGAAGCATCCAGATGCCCAATAATTAATCTTAACGTTTGATTTATTCTATACAGAAGGGGAAGAGTGCAGAACAGCCCACATACCTCTACTCCTTCAAAGACCCTGCTCAAAAAGAATCAATAAAAAATAAAACAAACAAACTGAAAATGATTGCAATTCTGTGCAGCTAATGAGGAGCTTCTGAGGTTTGATTTTTAAGATGAATATAAAGTTCAGAGTGAAATTGTTCCTGTTCCTGTGGAATGAATGGACAACTATTTTCCAGAATCCTTTTCCTTTTGGATATATTATAGCTTGAGAAAATGGGGATAATAAAAGAAAGGCAAAGGCATTAGGTTTACTGCAAGACACATATTGATTATTTAGTGAACAGTAGTACCTGGAAAGGAATATATGCTGACCCAAATAGATTCATATAAATATACTTTTCTATTTGTTAAAGAATGTCTTCTTGGGACCCCTGGGTGGCTCAGTTGGTTAAGCGGCTGCCTTCGGCTCAGGTAATGATCCCAGTGTCCTGGGATCGAGTCCCACATCAGGCTCCTTGCTCAGCAGGGAGCCTGCTCCTCCCTCTGCCTCTGCCTGCCTCTCTGTCTGCCTGTGCTCGCTCGCTCTCTCTCTCTCTCTAACTAATAAATAAATAAAATCTTAAAAAAAAATAAAGAATGTCTTCTTGATCAGATGTTAAATACATTGGCTACCCCAACTGCATGATTAAAGCAAATTTAGTATTCATTGTATCAGACATTAAAAAAGTGGGAGACAAAAACTTCAAAATAGGTGCTAAAAACAAGAAAAGGAAAGAAGTTTTACCAGTCATCCATTTGTTCTGTTCTAAATCCCTGGTCGCTAGATCACCCCTGCTTGGAAGGAAATTGGCTGGCAATGAATGAGATTGTTAAAGGTATCAATCTTGGACATGACTTCTCTAGCCTTCGTTCTCATAGTGTTTTTACTAGGCTTGCCATTTAATGCCATTTGGATCTTATCATACCTTCCCCCCAAACAAGATACTAATCTTAATCAGTTCTGCCTTCCATGAGAGACAAACTTTTTATATGGTCCCTTCCCTCATTGGTTGCTGTCTACCAGAAATAGATATGAACTTTTCAATTCAACTCCTGTATCATCTTAACTGCCCATGATAAGACCTTGTCTTGAGTCTTACCTGGTGGATGAAAAATTATTTAAGTATCAATATCTAGTAGTAGTAGTAGTAGTAGTAGTAGTAGTAGTAGTAGTAGTATTTAGTACACAATATTTCTCTCTTTCTGTCCATTTTCAATGAAAACATGTTCACCATATAACTGTGCCCATAGCTAGCATTCTTTTCCATCTCATTTTCCAAAGGGGGTGGTTAAAGATACCAAGGCTAGTGAACAAATATCCATGTATAAGCAGACATTCCTTTCTTTCTTTTTTTTTTTAAGATCTTATTTATTTATTTGACAGAGAGAGAGACAGTAAGAAAGGGAACACAAGCAGGGAGAGTGGGAGTGAGAGAAGCAGACTCCCTGCTGAATAGGGAGCTGGACATGAGGCTCCATCCCAGGACCCTGGGATCATGACCTGAAGACAGATGCTTAAGGATTGAGCCACCCATGTGCCCCCACTTCTTTCTTTCTTGCCTACCTCTAGCCCTGCAGCTGGGATGATCACACAGTGCTCTAAGAAATGGTTGATACTTCAATAACTTAATGTAGTTAATTATTCTTTATGCAATTTTCTTGAGATTTTTTCTGCTTCAGTTTATAGTGTTCTGCTAGTCTTAGGCTCTGTTTATTAATACAGTCCTTTTTATTCTCCTGAAGAACTTTTAAGACACTTTACAGGAAATACAGTGTATTGTCCATGCATGAATTACTTTTACATTTCCATGGCTTTCATGCTGTCTTTAGCATCTTTACATCCATCTTTTTATGTATTAGGTTAATATTTATTTAATTCTTGCTAACCTTATCAGTACAACTGATGGTTTTCCCACTTCTCTTCCATTATAAGTACAGAAATTTTTCTCATCTTCACAGATCCTTTTAATTTGTTTTGTGTGAGAGAAGCCCTCTAATCAATAGTGTTTTTCTTTTCTTTTAATTTTCTTTTGTTACTTAGTTCACCTTTTTCACTCTAGCTAAGCTGGTTTATTTGCTATATGTTAAAAATGGCACTAGGCATTTATACATTAAAACATCCCCAGAATATGTCCAGGAGGGCACTAAAGTTAGCATTTAAAATTCTAGGTCGGTTATGACACTGGAAAAGAAGGTACCTGTATTAGGACGGCATTCTGTCTGGATCTTGGACAATAACCAGGTTGAGGAAAGTTGATTCCTGAGGCTGCTAAGTTTGGTGAATAAAAAGCTAAATATTTGAGGGGTGCCTGGGTGGCTCAGTGGGTTAAAGCCTCTGCCTTCGGCTCAGTTCATGATCCCAGGGTCCTGGGATAGAGCCCTGCATCTGGCTATCTGCTCACCAGGGAGCCTGATTCCTCTTCTCTCTCTCTGCCTGCCTCTCTGCCTACTTGTGATCTCTGTCTGTCAAATAAATAAATAAAATCTTAAAAAAAAAAAATCTAAATATTGGGAACTCAGCATTTGTACTCAGCTCCCAAGATTTCTTACTGGGATTTCTACTTACAAACAAGCTAATAAAAATTTATTAAACATTTTTTTTTTTCAAAAAAGGAGAACTCTAAGAAAACTAGGGATCTTGAATAATCATGTTTCTAGAAGAAAAAGAAATTAAGAAAGTTCTGAAGCCTAGGTAATAGTAATTAATAGTCTGTCTCTTTAGCTGATTACTTAGTGCCATTTTTTTCTATTTCCATGTTACTCTGCATATTTGAATTTCTGAGAGTAAAACCTTGAATTAATTTGTTCTGGGTGGTCCACAATTTTAATTACAATATATTTGGAATAAAGGGAATTATTTGGAATGGCAAAATAATGTGTAAATATGTATTTACACATTCTGGTATTTGTCAAATACCTAGATAGGAATTTTAAATGTTAGATTTCTGTATTAACTGCATGATTCTCTTCATTTTTAAATATTCTAAAACTCATTTTCAAAATAATTAAATTACCTGCCACAGCCACACAACTGTGTAGTGAGAAGTCAAGAATAGGTTTTAGATCTGGAAACTTCCAGTCTATTTTGGCTTCTCTTTCTCCCTTTCCTTCCTAACCCTCTAAACTATTTCAGCTTTCATTTATGATCTATACCAGAATTACTGAGAATTTATGGTTACTAGGAAATTTCTTTCCCCAACTCCTAAACAAGGAGGTGGAATGTAAATGTAAATGAGTAGGGAGTAATTTGAAGAAAAGAAATACCATATTTCCCAGTCCTTGTAAACTTGATAATGGAAGAATCTCATCTTAGGAAAAGGGTGTAGCATGATGAAACTGAATTAAATAAAATGAGAATCAATGAAAATTGCCATAATCACCATTTATTTGGTCAAGTTATTTCAACTCTTGGAGGCTGAAAAAATCATCTTGAAAATGAAAAGAATATATTTACCTCCTATTTATTGGACAGATTATTTAAAATAATGCATGCAAAGCACATTATTTAGGTATAAGGATTTATAAATATGCTAGCAACATTATAATAATTATCATTAAAACAAAATTTTCATTAGTTTATCTTCATGTACACGGTTCCAGCTGATACATGTTTATCTGCAATTCTGATAAATGAAATGGTGATAAGAGAATGGAATGGTAATTTAGCTGGCATTTATAATAAAGGCTATGCTTAATATCTAGTATCTTTTGGTTCATGCATGTAAATTTCATTTTTTCCCCAAATGCAGAAAGCGACTTTTTTGAAGTAAACTCTAAAGCACCGATGAATATAAACATGTACTTACAGACACACACATATACATCATATTTTACACATGGATCATATAATAACCAATTTAGCATCTGGAAGTGTGTTCTATTACAAATATCAGAAAACTCTAATATGATGACTTAAATGTGAAATTGAGATTTTGCAACTCAAATATTCAGATAATCAAATGCTTTTAGAGTTCTACTCTTCTTCATTGGTGTGTTTGGATTTTTTTCCTTATTCGTGTCACATCATGTCCACTAGATTGCTGTCATATCTCTAGGGCTTATATCTCCATTTTAGAGTGTGAGAAAGAGAACGACAGAATCAGCACCAGCAGATTTTGTCTGCTGAACGTTGGTCTGAACTATTTATGGTCATCCTATCTGTAAGAGAACTTCGGAAATCCAGTATAGCAGGCACAGAAAAAGAGATAGGAATTGTAAAAGGACAGTGGGTTAGTCAATGTACAGAATGGGCACAGCATCCAATTAATGCTGAAATTGAATACAATTGAAATAATAGTAAAATGAGAATTAATATTGAGAAGACTGGAGGCTTCTCATTTCTTATACTTGTCACTTAGATTGTAAACATTTAGAAGTAGAAGACCAAAACTATTCATTTGATAAATTACACTTGGACATAAGAATACATTAAGTGCTCTTTGAAAATGCAAAATTATAAAAGTTAATATTCTTTTTTTTCCTTTTTTATATGCATTTTTAAAATTTTATTTCAGTGTTCCAAAGTTAATTGTTTATGCACCACACCCAGTGTCCACAGAATACGTGCCCTCCATAATAACTGCCACAAGGCTCACCCAACCCCTCACCCCTCTCCCTTCCAAAACCCTCAGTTTATTTTTCAGAGTCCACAGTATCTCAGGATTTGCCTCCCCCTCTGATTTCCCGCATCTCACTTCTCCTCTCCATCCCCCAATGTCCTGTGTGTTATTCCTTATGCTCCACAAAAAAATTAATATTCTGATTTTATTTCATTCTGTTTTGAAAAAGGTAGACATTCTAATGAATGTTTGAAATAAGGGTTTTTCCTCTGTATCTTAAAAAATGAGGATTTTAATGCTTTATATGTTCTTTCTGAAATCTATAAAAATATGTACAAGTATAGAATTTTTCATCTGTTAGGGTTCTGATGAAATAGGAAATGAGGAAGTAAGTACATTTGAAGGGCTTTACAATAAGCTAACAGAGGAGAGACTATCAGTATTCTTCAGCAAAGTACAAATGGTAAAACAAAACTAAAACAGTATTTTAAAACCTGCATAAAATAATGCATTTGTGGCTTTCTTTCCTAACTGAATATATTTTTATTTTGAAACATTATGTGAAACTGCATATTCACAATGGCTGATACAAAAACGGAAAATGCAGAACACATTTTATTTGTAAGTATCAGCATTTTCTTTAAGGAACATAAAGGACTATATATGTCTATCCAGGAATTAAGTCATAATGATACATATTGATGTGGATAATAATATCGCTACCAGAAAATATAATATGACAGACAGAAATAATAATAACTACCAAAAATTAATCCAATTTATTAGGAAATAGATATTGAATAAGTTATTTAGTCATTGAATTTTTATTCATTCTTATTTATTATCATAAATTTCTATATCATATTCCAGCACAATATATCGTAAATGCTGGAGTCAAAGTGGACAAAATATGTATTATTTGTTGCTAAAATTATTACTAATAAATTAGAGGTTTTGAAAGTCAACTAATAAATTCAGGAATAGTCAGATGAAGTTTTTTTTTTTTTTTTAAGATTTTATTTATTTATTTGAGAGAGAGAGACAGAGTGAGACAGCATGAGAGGGGAGGTCAGAGGGAGAAGCAGACTCCCCATGGAGCTGAGCCTGATGTGGGACTCGATCCCAGGACTCCGGGATCATGACCTGAGCCGAAGGCAGTTGCTTAACCAACTGAGCCACCCAGGCACCCAGATGAAGTTTTTAGTATGGCAGAACACAATGTTATAAAAGGTTTAGAGTGACTCTTAAGATGTAGTACAATGTGTCTAGAAGATATTTCAAAATAAAGTTTTTACTGTTTTGATGACTGAATTTTAAATATAGAAAATTGATTAATAATTTATTAAAATGACAAAATAGCTATCCTATCCTATCTTGATGACATTTAATTTTATCTTTGACATGCCATTTATAAGTAAAGTTAAGATGGTTTTACTATGATCTAGATTTCATACTAGTAGACAACATTTTGTAAAATCAGTTAGCTATTTTACATTATTTATTAGACAATTCTACATTTAAAAAAATTGAGTTCATAATTTTAACTCATTTGAACTCTCTTACTCTATAAAATTCTAATGTCCAAAGTTTTTAGTCTTAAGAGATTATGTAAACAGTAATAGTAAAATTATCCATTTGAAAGCACATGGAAGAGATTAATGTGGTAGCTTTGTATGTGGAAAATATAAAAATAACTTGGAATTTGGAAATGATGGGTTTACGTTGCTCTACAGGTACTTGTGTATTTTATGATCTTGAAAAAGTCGCTTTTAATAATAACCATATCTGTAATATAAGAATATTAATAGAGGAGGGTAGTCATTAGGTTCTAACTTCCAGCTAGAAGATAAATAAATTCTAGGGATATAATGGACAGCATGATGACTGACTATAGCTAACATTGCTATATGATATATAGGAAAGTTAAGATAATAATTCTTAATAGTTCTCAACCCAAAACAAAACAAAATCTTTTTGCTTTCTCTTTTTATGTATCCAGATGAACTTGGATGTTAAATAAACTTATTGTGATAATAATTTCACAATATATATAGCTGAAACCACTATACTATATACGTTAAACTTATAGAGTCATGTATGTCAATTGTGTCTCAAACTGGAAAAATAATATTAATGACTCAGTTTTTATGTTTTAAGTAGCTCTATTTTAATAATGTGTGAGACACTGTGGTTATAATAGAGAGCTAGTTGGGCCTACACTTATGAGGGTAGTTTATGTTATTTTTAGACTCTAGTCAAATTTCAGTGAAAAGGAAATACTTGATTCTGCCCATAATTTTTTCTCACCAAAATTGGTCTGTGAATTGCATGAATAAAAACAGTGTTTAGGTCAAAGGAGCCACTGTTTTTCTTTAGCCAAATCTAGCTGCACCACCACAGCCACTAATAAAGAATGAATGAAGAATATGAAGTTGGACTTGAAATTCAAGACCCTGTCTTCCTTTTCTGAGAAGCAAACATGCAAATTATGTTTATTTCTTGAGATTAACCCATGGCCCATGTTAATTACCCATGCTTTACTAATGCTCCTTGTTTATACGTTCATTCATTAGATTTGTTAAAAAGTAACTAGAGAGAGAAAATAATGAAAAGGTGAAATGATGTCAAACACAATTTCTGCTTTAAGAAAGGGTCTTATTCATCGCAGCAGGTTTACCTCAGAATCCCATTAACTCTGAATCTTTCTGCAAAGATGCAGCTTGTATTTAGCAGTCATCTAATACCAGAAAAACAGAGACAAAGTGTGTGTGTGTGTGTGTGTGTGTGTGTGTGTGTGTGTGTGTGAGAGAGAGAGAGAGAGAGAGAGAGGAGGGATATTAATTTAGTATAACATATTAATCCAAATTTTTATCTTTTCTCTTTTGACTATATTTGACTTGTATTTTGACATATTAGAATTATTTTTTTAGAATTAATTTTATTTCACTTAGTTTGTTGAAACTGTTTAACAGAATTTTTACTTTGTAAGGAGAACTTGTAAGAAAAAAATATCTCAGTAAAGTGAGTCTAACTAATAATACATGGAAAATTGGGTAATCTGTTTCTGTCTGTGAATAATCCTGCATGCACAGTGAATTGAAAGTTATTACATTCTCCAAAACAACTTTTTTTTAAACTCAACAAAGCCCAAGTTTTGTTATTTAAAAAGATTAATAAAAACGATGAACTCTTAGCAAGACTGATAAAGAAAAAAAAAAAAAGGAAACTACAATTTAACAATATCAGGTGGGGAACATGGTTACAGAGTTTACAAATCAAAGCAACTGTTTATCTTTATCAAAAGTAGGTGTTTATTTTAGAAAAATACAAAAGACAAGGAAAAGAAAAGAGAAAAAAAAACACTGCATATATAAAGAATATTCACTTCTCAGTTACTGGTTAATTCTATGAAAATGATATGTTACATGCTATCTTATATTAAGCTTTTCTCCTTAAGCGATACCCAGTAGAAATCACTAAAGAATATATTATGTAGGGCAAATTTATTATCTTTAAGTCTATGAAACACAGAAATTATTGCTCTTCTTACTGATTGGTAGTCACTTTGACTCTGGTTTATGGTCTCTGAAAAAAACTTCAAAAAGTATAGTTGTAATTTATCCTTATATACTGATATTTCGTTTCTGGGGTATAGTTCTCAAGAAAAGAATTGCTGAATTGAAAAGTTTGAATATTTAATTTTCATAAAAATTGTCCCTCTATCTTAGAAGACATTGTGTATTTTCAACTTTTTAATTCAAGTTTTCTAGATTTTTTTATATCTGATTACATCTTTGGTTTAATTAGTACAGTTCTCTCCTTCAGAGATAACAATAATGAACATACTGATATCCCTTTGTCAGTTTAGAATTTTCTGTTTACTGTTTAAGACTTTGTTTATTTCAACTTAATTTTGTGTCTTTTTCTTATCTCTGTTCTTTAAGCACTTGGTATATTTTCAGCATTGATTATTATTTTACTCTACTTAAATGATTTTGTTTTCATTTCTATGATGGTTTTATTTTATTCTTCAATATTTTTTCTTGAATTACTCTATTTCATTTTGTTATTTTATTAGTGCTTCCATAAACTTTTTCTCAGTGTGTCTTTATTTTTTTTTCAATCCACAATAACACACACTCATGCTTCCTTTGTGGCAATGCCTTTGAAGTAATGTTCTCTCTTTAACATATATTCATGGTTTGTCCTTTTTTTTTTTTACCTAATTGAGATATTTCTCTCTATATATAGATATTGATATCTATATATATTTCAGTATTTGGTGTACCTTAATAGTGATCATGTATACTCCCATAGAAGGAAAAGATGCATTAGAAGTCTGTTCAATTTCTATGTAAATGAAGTCTATAGAAATGTGTTATTTTTCACAATTGAAATAGTAACCAGATAACACAAGCAACTGGTGAATTTGTGTTCACTATCACAAAGGAGAAGCTGATGAGGAAAACACACCCAGGAATAAGTTAGTGTTGAGAGAGAACAAGCTTCAAAGCAAAATTTGATTTGTAGGTTCAAGAAAAATGAGGAACTAGAAGACGGTTTTGGATAAAAAGTATAGGAGGTTGTCACTTTTTTTTTTTTTTTTAATTTGACAGAGTTCACAAGTAGGCAAAGAGGCAGGCAGAAGAGAGGGAGAAGCAGGCTCCCTGCTGAGCAGAGAGCCAGATGCAGGGCCTGATCCCAAGACCCTGATCATGACCTGAGCCAAAGGCAAAGGCTTAATCCACTGAGCCATGTAGGTGCTCATCAGTGTTTTTTAAATACAGTTTTAGAGTAGTGTTCATGATAAATAAAAGCCAACTAAAAAATTTGTATAGGGAAGAGAGAATAAATTCAGTGTACTGATAGAGGGAAGACATGCAAATATAACAGAAAACTAGGATTGGATTTAAGAAAAATAATTTGCTACACTTATTTGTAGTCTTTTCTATGCAGTCTGCTTTCAAAGTATGTTAAAACAAAGCTGGTTATTTGAATAAATAAATATCCAAATGAGTTTCCTTACTCAAGTTACTTAGTAGTAAGTATTCATCTCTATTACCTCCCAGATTCTTTCACTGGAACACATTTTACACTTCAAAGAGTGGCTATCACCTTTTCTATTGAAGATTGTGCCTAGTTTTGTGATTCTAGCCAAAATCTAAGTAGGTCAAAGTCTTTATGCAGTCCCATTTCAGTATCACCATGGAAACATCACTCCATCAGTGAGATAATGAGCTGATAATGAAGATAGCATTTGAATAATGGACCAAGCATAAACAGAGATATACCCAAGAGGCTTTTGTAGAGAACTAACAATGACAGCAACCAACATTCCACATCAGTCATGTGCAGTGCTGGAACAAATTATACACAATTCTAATATCATGGTATTATTTTTGAGCATTGCTGGCTTTGGTACCAATTTGTGATATTCTTTGCATGATACAAAATTGAGTTTTTATTATCCCTTTGGCATTCTGATTTGAACTTTCAGGTCATAGGAGCCAAATAAACCAAAGTAATTACATTGTCTGACATAACATATCTGATAGATCCCAAGCCACTTTTCTTCCCATCTATAGAGTATGTAAACTTTAAATGGCTGAACTATGTTCAGGAGAACAGCAACAACTTGATTAGATCAGTAATATTCTATGGTAGTTCTTTTTTTTTTTTTTTTTTAAGATTTTATTTATTTATTTGTTAGAGAGAGAGCGAGCACAGGCAGACAGAGAGGCAGGCAGAAGCAGAGGGAGAAGCAGGCTCCCTGCAGAGCAAGGAGCCTGATGTGGGACTCGATCCTAGGATGCTGGGATCATGACCTGAGCCGAAGGCAGCCGCTTAACCAACTGAGCCACCCAGGCGTCCCTCTATGGTAGTTCTTTAGTGTGTATCAGAGTAGGTATATTTTGTTATATAATAATTTATCCTAGCTGAAACATTAATGGGATATATTGGCTAGCTTAATAAAAAAACATGAGATTAGGGAAATTTGGGGGTTATTTTGTTCCAACAGCTAAAGTATGTCATCATTATCTTCTTTGTTTCCATCTCTTTCTGTTACTATCTGCCATTTCATCTGAAGCCTGAGTTCTTAATAGAATTACAAGATGTCTGCCAAGAGCTCCCAGGTCTTCATTATTCTATAATTAACTAAACAGTAAGATTGCCAGATGAAATATAGGATACTCAGTTAAATTTGAAGTTGTAATAAATGGATTTTTTTTTTTAGTTTAAGTATGTCCTTTGAAAAATTATTCATTTATTAAAAATTCAAATTTAAGTGATCATTCTGTATTTTTATTTGCTAAATCTGACAATCTTCCTAAAGGAAACAATGTGATTTTGCTTTTAGAAATTCAAAACATGAGGAAGCTTTTTTCAGAAGTTCCCACAAAATATTTTCTCATTTCTTATTTTCTCAATTTTGTCATATGCCTATAACTGAATGAATAATGATTGTCAGAAGATGAGATTTTGCAGGTTCTCTTTAGCCTGAACTGCATATTGCTCTAAATTTCTGGAACCAGAATACACTATGTGTATTCTGTAACCAGAATACACTAATAATTTGAATACCTATGAGGAGAAGGTTACTGACTAATGTCGAGGAAGTAACAATAAAAGTTATATTCCAAGATATAATGTCAGAGGCAATATAGTGTTGTTTTAAATAATATGGAGATTGAAGACACACTGTGGAGCTTCAGCGTATTTGCTTTGTAACCTTGGGCAAACTTCTTGACCTCTCTGTGTACCAGTCACCTCATTTCTTGCTGGCATTATAATAGTATCTACATCATAATAGTTTTTTATTTAATGTATATGAAGCACTTAAAAGGTAGTTTGCATATAGAAAATCTTATGATAAGTAGCATATCTCAAAAATAATATATTGGAAAATCTACACATGAGTTATTAATTCATAAATTTAGAACTTGTGAAGAGAATCCTTAATACTTAATGACTTCTTCTCACATATCTTATTGGAAGAACATTTTTGGAGCTGTGGACATTTAGACATGTGGGTACTCAGTTGTATAACTTTTTTTTTCTTATTGCTAGTAAATTAACATGAGATTTACCCACTTAATAGATACTTATGTGTATAATACATTATTGTTAACTGCAGGTATTATGTTGTAGAACAGATCTCTGGAATATCCTTATCTTACATGACTAAAAATTTATGCTTGTTGAATAGTTCCGATTTACCTCCTCTCTCTGTCTCTGACAACTACTATCCTATTTACTGCTTCTATGAGTTTGACTTTTGGATGTCATGTAAGTGGAATCTTGCAGTATTTGTCCTTTTGTGACTGATGTATTTCACTTAGCATAATGTCCTACAGGTTCATCTAATTTGTCACATATGGCAGAATTTCCTTCTTTTAAATGGCTGAATAATATTTCATTTTCTGTATATGCCACAAACATTTTTTTTATTTTTATTTTTTTAATATTCTATCTACTTATTTGACAGAGGGAGAGAGATCACAAGCAGGCAGAGAGATAGGCAGAGGGAGAGAGAGAAGCAGGCTCCCCACTGAGCAGAGAGCCTAATGTGGGGCTCCATCCCAGGACCCTGAGATCATGACTTGAGCTGAAGGCAGAAGCTTAACCCACTGAGCCACCCAGGCGCCCCCCATTTTTTTAAATTCATTCATCCATTAATGGACATTTAGGTTGTTCTCATATCTTGGGTATTATGAATGATGCTGCAATGAACATGAGACTGCAAATGTCTCTTTGAGATTCTGATTTCAGTTGTTTTGGATATATGGGACTTATGAATCACATGGTAGTTCTATTTTTAATTTTGTGAGGAACCATCATACTGTTTTCTGTAGCTACTATATCATTTTCTATTCTCCCCAATAGTGCACAAGGGTTATAATTTCTCCACATCCTTGCCAAAACTTATTAAGAGTATGGTATTGGCATAGAGACAGACATATAGTCCAATGGAATAGAATAGAAAGCCCATAAAGGTGCTAAGAATATATAGTGGGGGAAAGGATAATCTTTTCAACAAATGGTCCTGGGAAAACTGAACATCTACATGCAAAAGAATGAAATTGACTTCTTATCTTTCACAATACACAAAAGTCAACTCAAAATAGGTTAAATACTTAAACTTTGAGACTGTAAAACTGGAAGAAAACATAGGGGGCAAATCTTCTTGACATTGGGTTAATATTGATTTATTGGATATGATACCAAAAACATAGGCAAAAAATTCAAAAACAGACATGGGACTACATCAAACTATAAAGCTTCTGCACAATGAAGTTAATGATCAACAAAAAGTGGCCAACAGAATGGGAGAAAATATTTCCATACCATATATCTGATAAGGAGTTAATATCTGAAATATATAATGAATTCCCAAAACGAACAAAACAAAACAAAAAACTTACAAATAATCTTAATAAAAATGGGTAAAGGACTTGAAAGACATTTATCTAAAAAAGACATACAGATGGACACCAAGTATCTGAAAAAGGTGCTTAACATTGCTAATCATCAGGGAAATGCAAGTTAGAACTATAGTGAGGTATCACCTTATAAGTATGAGGATGGAGAGTATCCAAAAAACCAAATGTCATTGTTTTATATTTTCTGTATATCATAAAATTGAATTATTCAGTTATATCTATTATGCTAAGATAATTATTATTCAATTACTCACGTGTGTCTTAATTTCCTTGTAATAATAATAATTTCCTTACAATAATTGTTTGGATAGTCACATGTGCATGGATGTTCTTATTGATTAAGTTAGTTGGAAATTAGACATTGTCAGAAGAACATAATGAGGGTTTAATAAACTCAATGTTGTTTAAATTTCTAATATCCTATCATATTTTTGGTAGCAAAGAAAGATAGCTCCATATATATTATTCTGCTTTTCTTTAAAATAACCATATAATATAGTTATTAGATCTCTAATGCAGGCCAAAAACCTACTCTATACTTAGATATTACCTTAGTCTACTCGGGCTGTTGTAACAAAATACAGGATAATGGGTGGCTTATAAACAATAGCAGTTTATCTCCCAGTTTTGGTCACTGGTCCAAGATGAAGGAGTTGGTAATTTGATATCTGGTGAGCTCCTTAGACAGTTGTCTTGTTAAGGCAACCTCACATGGTGTAAGGTGGTGCAGGAGTCTCTGGTACCTCTTTTATAGGGGCATCAATCCCATTTCTAATTATCTCCCCCAAAAGCCTTATCTCCAAATACCTTCTTATTGGGGGATGTTTTTTCAACATAAGAATTCAGTGTCTTCATTTTTTTCTAGTTGATCCATTATTCCCTATGAAATCTCTGCTTCTAAGTGATTTCAGTAGCAGGCATGGCATGGGAGTTCTTTGGGAACATTGGAAGAACAAATCAAAAATCTGCTAGATTTATTTTAATGTTTTATGTACAATTTCTGCTTGGAAGACATGATTAAATTTCCATGCTTTCAATGTCTGTTTCTTTAACCTGGTCCTGTGTTCATGGAATGGAATAGATGAAAGAGACTGTTGTCATAGAAAAGGAGTGTGACAATGAAAAAATACATAATCTTTAGATCCATAAGATGTCCTCTAGATCCTTTTGGGCTGGTGTGCTCTGAGATGGATTTGGTTCCATCCCATTTCTGGGCATTTAGGTAGTATGTGTCTGATGTTTGTTGCTGGATTACCTTGGATCTTATCTCTCTTTTACATTAATTTGGGTTAGTAGTTCTTCCTTACTAGTAATCTTTTCTGCTGCTTCATTATCCTTTGGCCCTTATCTTTGAATGTCTGCCACATTCTGCATTTGGATTCTTGCCCGAGTTGTCTTCAGCTTCACTTCACAGTGACTTTTACCTTTTTAGCCAAAGCACATTTATAGAAGTCTTCTTGGCTCTCAGTTTGGTTCCTTCTATTGACTCGAAAAAGCATGAGCAGATTTCTGGGTCTCACTATGCTAAATGAAGGATATTCAAGAGTGCCAGCTAATTGATCTTGCCAAATAACAATGCTGATCTTCTCCTTTTCTCCACTGACGTTGGAAAATAACATTGTACAGAGTGTCTCCTTCACAAATCTCAGATATGGAGTGTCCAAAGATGTGTGAAAGCCTTTACTCTCAGGTTTGAAATATGTTCCAGTCAGATTAAGACATCTGCCTAGGTTCTTGCTTTTATATCTGTGCATAAAACCCCTGAGAGCAGAACAGGTGGTATTTCCTGGTTAAGGATTCACTTAGGTTAATCTCTATAATCAGGTCTGCAAGGCCTAACTCTTAGAAATGCAGAGAATATAAAAAATAGAAAATATTTTTTTTTTCAAATATCTTTATATTCAAAAGCTCATTTTCTTTTTATAAAAAGATTTTATTTATTCATTTGACAGAAAGAGCACAAGCAGGGGGAACAGGCGAGGGAGAAGCAGGCTCCCCAATGAGTGGGTCTTGATCCTATGACCCTGGGATCATGACCTGAACTGAAGGCAGATGCTTAACTAACTGAGCCACCCAGGTGCCCCCAAAGCTAATTTTCTATTTACCATCCCACATAAAAAGTTCCAGTCATGCATATAATTAATGAATTACTTAGGATATTGAAAAAGACAAAGGACAAATTCAATACTGATATGTATACACACGTGTACACACACGCATTTTAAGGTGTTTCCTCTAGTACATCAAAAGAGCATAATTATCAGCTGGTACACATTTTTGTAGGAAACATAATAACATTTAAAGGTAAACTTGTCAAAAAGGCTAAAAAAGGAGAAACTAAGTGTCAAAGAGCTTGCTAGTGGCAGGTAAGTGGAATTAATCCTTAAGGTCAAGTTTCCCTATCTAATACAATATCCATAAAGATTGCTTTGATGGGCTTTAAAAGGGTATTTTTTATTTTATTTTACTTATTTTCTTTTTTTAGGATAAAGTTTCCACAGGTTTGATTAGGCACTCAGAGGAGCTGAAAACAAAGAAGTCTTACAAATTCTTCTCTAGATTGTTTAATCTCATAAATTTCTTGACAAGGAATAAGTTTGGGGAAATACCTATGGAATACTCATATATTGTATCCCTTATCTGAAAGGTGGTCAAGAATTTACTTATAAAAATGAATGAAAGACTTAAATTTATAAAGAAAAACAATCTTAGCCAAACTCTGTGTCAAACATATTTTATATTTGAAATTTTATTGACATACTATAGTTTTAATTTTGATTTTTGCATAAGAATTACTCTTTTGATATACTATTTTTGCTACTTATTGTCAGAGACAAAGCACATAATCTTTCTAAGCCTTAATCCTTAATGTTTTATTTGTAGAATATAAAATGCATTGTATTATTCTAAAGAATATACTCAGCTGAAAAGAAATCTGCTGTTTCTTGAGTATTTGTATAGCACTCTATAAACACAAAAGGTATTAGTTTTTTGTTAATTGCTAGATAAGCTAATGAACTCTATTTTGTAAAATAAGCCAAATATCAAATATTCAAGTGATAGGATTTAAATCCTAATTACAGTAAAAAATAATATTATTTGTTAAAGTACACTAAGCATCAGATCATTCTACTTGAAATTAGATTTTAACAGACATGGGGGATGTTGCATATATATGACATGGAATATCTTAAAGGTGATGTTATTTTAAATGGCTTTCCAAATTTGAAAATAACTTTAAGGAAAACACAAAGATGTAATATATCTTCTATAGTAGATCAGTATCAAGCACATATCATTACATAGTTTTTTTCCCAAGATTACTTGAGTATGCTTGTTATATTTAATTTTTTGTCACTAGATGGCATACTGCATATAAAAATGAAGAACTTTGGACTTGAGAAGATTACATTTATGGGAAATAAATACAAGTGTGTAAATTGTCAGAGAATACCATCAAGTTCAAGTAACAACGACTATGAAGGAAACTAAAATTCATTATGTAAGACTTTACTTCAAGGTTATTTTTGTCATGACAATTTAATGATTTAACAATCTTTGAAATAATCAAAAATTTCATTTTAATCACTAATATGTATATAATTCATAAATATCATTGAATTTTAGTATAGAGTTAATGTAGAAGGTCATCATATTAAAATAAGTATCAAATGAATGAAAGTAATTTAGTTTAACAAGAACAACAAAACTCCTATTTTAAGAAAGAGGAAAAATATATTTGTAGCATTTGATGATGAATACTCAAATTGTTTCAATCACTCACTTGTTATTTATTTAAAAATTGCTAATAGAGATATTTTTTATCATAATTTATTCCAAACTACGTTAAGTTTACTGTCATTGTCATTAAAAGGAAAGAGATGAGAATTTGTATTCTGATTATTTAGTGTTTTATGTAAACTACCTCCAATACTAAGTTTTGTTTTGTTTTGTTTTTTGTTTATTTTATTTTAGAGAGAGCACAGGAGCTGAGGTGGGGGATGCAAAGGGAAAGGGAGAGAGAGAATCCCATTCAGACTCCCCACTGAGCATGAAGCCTGATATGAGGCTGGATCCCAGGACCCTGAGATCATGACCTGAGCTGAAACCTAAAGTCAGAGGCTTAACTGACTGAGCCACCCAAGCACCCCTCTAATGCTTTGAGTTAAAGCAGCAGTATGCCTGCTAATAATTGTTTTTTTTTTTGTTTTTTTTTGTTTTTTTCCTTATTTGGGCAGTGCTCAGGGGGAACAAGGTATCTCTTTTCTATGTGGAGTACCCTGACTGAGGACTGAGGCTAGAAGATAAAACCCCAGTGTGACAGGTTGTTGACTGAAAATTTAGCTGGGACTTATAAACTAGGCCTAAATTGTATTCTGCAGTTACCTGGACTTCTGTCCTGGCAGCCTAGACTTCTAGAGGGAAGATACAGAGTTTGACAGTCTCCTTAAAGGTTAAGATAACTGACCCGAGTGACCTTCACTGTCTTCTAGTGAATGGTCACAGACCCAGTTTCTCAGTTCAGATTCAAGTGGGTAGAGAAATAGGCCACACATTTCTGTGAGGGTAGTGAGGAAGAATTCATAGTTCTCTTTAATTTGCAACATTTATCCTCTAGCCAGTTATTTACATAACTCTTACATGTAAAATACTCTTCCTCCCTAGTAGATATAAAAATTTATCTCATTAGTCATCACACTCAGATCCAATTTCATGTATATCAGGAGATACAGGTATGGAAGTTGTCTGGTAGGTGTGGTTTCTATTGTCTTAAAAAACATGAACTAAAATTAAAAATGTTGTTCCTTCCATACACTAAAAGAAGGAAAATGGGAGGCACATAGACGTCATTATTTGATAGCAATTCTGAAATCTCTGAATACATATTGCCAGTTGCTTGATGAGGGCTCAATTTTGCTCCCTGGAAATGGTTTTGTGTAGCTCCTGGTTTTGCTCTCTGAGTTCTTGGCTCTTTTGCATTAGAAACATTTCAGATTTGCAGCTGAATACCTCTCTCACCCCAGGTCATGCTCAGGGATTGGTGTAGAGGCCATTCTTCATTTTAAACTCTCCCTATATCTTCCAGTTCAAGTGGATTATTCTTTTGAAAACTTTGTGAATTTTTTTATACTATTTATTTTTAACTCTGTGAGACAAAATGTGAGAGAAGGAAGACCTTTCTTTTCCTTAGGTCAAGTTTGAGGCTGCTGTTGAACAACCCTCTGAAAATACTTAGAAGGCCTTTTGTCTAGCTGAATGGGTCTGTGAAGCCTGTCCTTAAATCTTCCTGAAATCTTAGCAAAGGGTCTTGCAAGATCCACCACTGATATTTTTGACTCAGAGACCACTTTACTGAATTTAAAGTCACACTGTATTTAATCTTTTACCTGAAGCCACTTTTTTACCATGATAATGTATGTTGTTTAAAGGCTTGGAGTGAGAAAGTTTTATTTTCAAGCACAGTCCTGCTTCCTTATTTTTCCTTAAAAATGTACCTGAAGACTGAAGCATTAATTTTAGCTCTTCTCACAGATTTGCCTTGTATCATACCAAACCAGTTAGTACCGCAGCATTCTTCCTGGAGACTTACTAGGCTATATCCATGAGCCAACCAGATAACATTTCTGCTTCCCAGATCATCTCAAGTAACGGTACTGGCAAATTTCACTTTCCTCTTAGGTCCAATAACAGTTGTACTGTTCTTCTAGGCCTTACCTTAAAAGCTTTTCCTATCACTCAGTTTTAAAGCTAATTCCACAAGTTTTAGGTTTTTGTTTCAGTAATACACTATTTCTAGAACCAAATTTTGTTTTAGCTATGTATTATTGAATAACAAACCACTCCAAAATTTAATGGCCTAAAACAGTAGTCACTTATTTTCTCATGGTTATGTGTGGTGATCAAGGCTTGATGACAATATCTTATCTCTGCTTCATGTGGTATCAGTGAAGTTGATTTGACTAAGGCTGGAAGGTCCATCTCCCCATGGCTGGCACGTTGGTGCTGGGTATCATAAAGAAGCTCAGCACACTAGGCTAGGAACCTCAATTCTTTTTTGTATTTCTGCTTGGATTTCTCCACAGTATGATGTCTGGATTCAAAGATGGAGGAAGCAGAAGCTTCCAGTCCTCTCTCTCTCTCTCTTTTTTTTTCAAATTTTTTTAAAGATTTTATTTATTTATTTGAGAGAGAGAGATAACAAGTATGCAGAGAGGCAGGCAGAAAGAGGGGGAAGCAGACTCCCTGCTGAGCATAGAGCCTGATGTGGGGCTCGATCCCAGGACCCTGAGACCATGACCTGAGCTGAAGGCAGCAGCTTTAACCCACTGAGCCACCCAGGTGCCCCCCACCTTTTTTTTTCTTCCAGTCCTCTTAAAGGCTAGAGACCCTGAACTGGCAGAGTAGCATTTATATCATGTTTCTCTTTTACAAAGCAGTACAAAGTTATTCTGCTTAAGAGAAGATTATGAAATAAACTTAGTTTTTTTGTGGAGGAATGAAAAAGAATGTTAAGCCATTATTATCCAACCAAAGCTAGTGGTATTATTTATACTATTTTTAAAATAATGTTACATATCTTCCTATATAAGCATATTTTAAATTTTGAAATACTTTTAGAATCATAGAAAAGTTGCAAAGGTAGTACAGAGTTCCCTTAAAATCCACATCCAGTTCTTCCAGTTTTAACATATCATATGCCATGGAACAATTATAAAAACTAGAACTGGCATTGGTAAATTAATATTAACTAATTCTAGACTTTATTTGTATTTCCCCAGTTTTTCTATTGATGTCTCTTTCTATTCCAGATTCAAATCTAAGATACTACTTTATTGTTAGTTGTCATACTGCCCCAGCCTCGTATGATCTGTGACATTTTCTTAGTCTTTTCTAGTTTCCTGTGACGTTGATAGCCTTTAAAAGCATTGGCCAATTATGTAGGCTGTACCCAAAAGGTGTACATTGTCTGACTGTCTGATTTTGTCTTCATGTTTATGTTGCAAAATGGGTTTTGGGAAATGGTAAACAATATCTTTCTCATCACATCAGATCAAGTGATATATGGATACCATCATAACTTTAATAGGGATGAAAATGTTCATCATTTGATTAAGATATTGCCAGATTTAGCAACTGTAAAAATTACTGATTTACCTATTTATCTTTGAAAATATGTTACTGTGTGTAGCCCACCCTCAAGTAGGGCCTAGAGAGCTGTTAAGTTCTACCTCATGAAAGAGGTATACATACATATATTAATGTAATTCTTTTGTGAGGAAGATTTGTTTCTGCTCCATAATTTATTTGTTTACTCCTTTTTACTATTAGTATGTGTTCATGAATATGTATTTTTTTTTTTTATTTGGGGTTATACTCCAATACTACTTTATTCATTGCTCAAATTGATTCAGCTTTATTTACTAGGGGTTCTTTCAGGTTGGTTAATGTGTCCTTTTCACATACCCTATTCTTTTGATTTTCTTTTATATATATACATATATGTGTATATATATATTTTAAATTTTAGAATAGACTCAGATTTACAGAAAAGTTGTCCATAAAGTACAGAGAGTTCAACGTGTGCCCCACACTTGGTTTCTTCTATTATTAATATCTATATCAGCATGGTACATTTTGTGACAATTAGTGAACTGGTAGTAGTACATAATTCACTAAAGTTTATATTTAATTCATATTTTCTTAGTTTTTCCCTACCATCTTTTTTCTGTTCCATGATTCTACCCATTTTGCTGTCATGTCACCTTAGAAACATTACATTTAATTGTAAACTGCGACGGTTTAAAAAAAAATAAAATCCAGGTTTAATGACCTTCATAGTTTTGAGGAATTCTGGTCAGATACTTTGAAAAATAGCTTTTGGACTTTTCTGATGTAAGTCTCATGGTTTGATATGGTTATGGGTTTTGGAGAGGTGGACTACAATGATAAGTTGCCATTCTCATCACATCATTTCAAAGGTATGCCTTATGACTGTTGATATTAATCTTAATCACCAGACTGGGTATAGTATTGGCTAGGTTTCTATACTATAATATTATTTTGCTACCATTCTATACTGTAAAGAGAGTCACTTTGGTCAGATTACATTTGAAGGAATTAGGAGTTTTGTCCTACTTCCTGGAGGAGGAAAAAACTACAGAAATTATCTGAATTCCTTCTCAGTGGAGGCCCATCTATTCTCCCCCTCTGGGAAGTAGGGTGAGTGGTGAGATGTTAGTCAAAGCATACAAACTTTCAGTAATAAGATGAATAAGTTCTGAAGATATAATATACAGTATCTGGAGATATAATACACAGTATGGTGACTATAATTAATAATATTGAATACTTGAAATTTGTTAAGAGAACAGATCTTAAGTGTTCTCATCACATATACGTGCACACCAGATGGTAACTATGTAAGGTGGTGGATATGCTAATTAGTTTTATTGATGCAATGATTTCACAAAGTATACATCTATCATTGCATTGCACACCTTAAATATATAAAACTTTTATTAGTTATAGCTTTGTAAAGTTGGAAAATACATTAACCCTCTGACTCTTACTATCTCAGTTTAAGTCACATGTGATATTTTGGTATTTAGATATAATCTAGTTTATAAAGGAATCTCAAAGTGATTTAAACTTAAAATTTATTTTTATTTCCTATCCAGTTGTTGTACATCATAGCCTCACTCCTCATTCCTTAAATAGTATCCTGGATACATTCCATAATTTTCTGGTCACTTTTGTTTATAAAGAGTTAAATATAATTTAAAACTTTAATCTCAAGCTCAATTTAAATTTAACATCTTTCCCATCCTCAAATGCAGACTTAAGGCATACCCTTCATTTAATAGTGATAGCAGCTAGGGAGATAAAAAGCAAAACCTGACTTTGTGATACTGTCTAATCCCAACCCCTTTAAAGCCAATCTCTTGTAATGCTAGAGATAATGAAGGGGAGGATGAACATCCTATGGAAACTCCCACTGACTATGGCAGAGAGATATCCCAGTTGCAGCTCAGGTCAAATGCCCATCTGATTCCATTTACTGCTGCTGCTGTATTCTCTGATATTGGAGATGTGACCCACAGGAACCACAGAAATTTATGAAATCCTCTCTTATAATCTTCAATTAAATTCCAGTGTAGTGAATCTTATGCTTTTCTTCTTGTTTGTATGAGTCTAGTCACACTTCTTATCTCCATAATCTTTATACCAGACTTAAGCACCAGTCTCCATTTTCATGGATATTTCCAACATTAGGACATGCTTTAAATAGTGTTTTAAGAATAATTCTACTGTAAGATAAAGACTTAAAGAAATAGTAATTCTACCAAATTCCCTTTTCTTGGAAGCTCTGGAGTAGATCTTCAGATGTAGCATCTCATAAAACAACAAGATAGCTTTGTTGCAAGGTGATTCATATGTTGCTGGATTGACTGCTCCTCTTTTCCACTTCATGGGGAAAAGAAAAGTGTCTCATCCTGGACACTTGACAACACTGTACCCCTCCTCTGTTCTTTTTTTAGGGATAGAGTTTGAAGTTAGAGGATAGTCTCTTGTTATTGTGATAGCTCTATGATCCTTAAATAAGTCCTAATTCACCTACTGTCCTAATGTTTGGTTCTTTTTAGCATGTTGAGGTCTTTGAATATCTTATATTACATATATTGAAACTCAACATTATGTTACTATATAAACTACTATCTTATACATATCAGCATGTGGCTGTATGTTATGCAGTGCAAAGCAAGTACCAGAACTTGTGATTAAAGAAGTCAGTATAATGAAAATTGAGCAACACTGTCATTCTTTCTTCATTAAATGTCAGTGGATAGAGACCATGAGACTTCTTTTAAGCCTACAACTAGAGGATAAATTCATCATCCTACATGATGTTAAAAGAATCAATAAGAGATATTTTAGGCTATCATGAAGTGAGAACAAAAGTCATAATAACAGGCTTAAAATATAGGTATGAGTAAATTATCTGTCACTGTATCTAAATATAGGGAACATTTATATCAAGATTTTGATGAAACAAAATCTAATTCAGTTTATTTAAACAATATGAATGCTAACTATATTCCAAACCATATGGTATTACTCAGAATATCAAGATAAAGAAAACATATCTTGACAGTCTAGGAATTCCATCCAGTAGAAGTACTAAGGATGATGATGAGTAATTGTTATCCTGATTAATAGTTTATGTGAATGAAATTAAATAGTGAAAGTTGTAATTTGTGGGGATGAACTATATTTACGGTCATTCCTATCCACTCCAAAATGTGAATGTCAGAATACCTTGTGTTAGGCCTAGAAAAGAAGAAATGGGAGGATGGACACCTGGTACAAAGTATGTTAATGTTTCTCTTTCTCACACTTATTACTACCACCTTTAAAACAAATATAGCTTATATAGATATCCAGTACACCTGAAATGCTTATATGGGATAGGGACAAACAGCATTGTAGTTTGGAAAGGCATTAGAGTGTGGGACCCTGGAGTAAAACATGTAAGAACTAGTAAGGAAAAGAAAGAGGTGCACATTTCAAGCAGAACATGCTGCATATGAGAAGATCTAGATCTATGAATGTGTAGAACATTAGAGACAGTTAAAAAAAAAAAATCTACCTCCTTCATATTTGTTTTTCTGCTTAAAGCCTCACCCTGACAAGGAGTTGTAATGTAAGACATGAGAGATATTATCAATAAAGAGAATTCCTTATCTTGCAAATGTACTTTGAATGACATAAGAGTATACAGTTCTTCCCAAAGATTAAGCAAGAAAATTTTGTTTGCTTTGTAGGTTTGTTCATTAGTTTACTTTTGGTTTCAGAGAAAGAGATGTTGGCAGGATGATGGCAGAGAAAAGAATTAGAGAAGTATAAAAGTGTAAGGAGAAAGTAAGGTTAGAGCACTATCAACCACCCTTGTGTTAAGTAAAAACTGAAGACTAATGGAAAAGAGTAGTCATAACAGCAGCTGCAGCAGCAACAGCAGCAGCAGCAGCAGTAGTAATAGTAACAATAAAAATAGAAATGACTGGGACGCCTGGGTGGCCCAGTTGGTTAAGCGGCTGCCTTCGGCTCAGGTCATGATCCCAGCGTCCTGGGATCGAGTCCCACATCAGGCTCCTTGCTCAGCAGGGGGCCTGCTTCTCCCTCTGCCTCTGCCTGCCATTCTGTCTGCCTGTTCTCGCTCCTGCTCTCTCTCTGACAAATAAATAAGTAAAATCTTTAAAAAAAAATAGAAATGACTGCTTTTTGAAACTGTACTATGTTTTAGATATTTTCTTTTTTTTTTTTTTAAGATTTTATTTATTTATTTGTTAGAGAGAGAGATCGAGCACAGGCAGAGTGGCAGGCAGAGGCAGATGGAGAAGCAGGCTCCCTGCTGAGCAAGGAGCCCGATGTGGGACTGGATCCTAGGACGCTGGGATCATGACCTGAGCTGAAGGCAGCCGCTTAACCAACTGAGCCACCCAGGTATCCCTATTTTAGATATTTTCAATAGAGGACCTTACTCTAATAAAGTCTATTGAACACTACCCACTCTATCAACATGCTGAGTTGGATAATAATAACACATACAGTTTACTGTAAATTTAGGTTGAGAGAAGTTACTATTCTTATTAATGTTGCATACCTAAGAAGTGAGGGAAATTGGAAAAGGATCAGGGTAATAAATAAATAGCTGAACTATCTTCACTGCAACCTGGCCCTTGATGAATTAATATTGTTGATTTTTTTTTCTTTTGTTATTGGTCTGTTTTGGAGGTGGGGGTGGGGAATGGACTTGAAGTCTTCAGTTTCCTCTCTTCTCACTGTCTCTTAATCCCATTCCAATCAGGCTCTTGACCCCTCAGCACTCCACAGAATTTGATTTCATCACTGTCAACTAATGATATACAGTTTCCTAAATTTAGTGGTCTATTTGCATCCTGGTTTTATTTGATTTATCAGAAGCATTTGACACAGCTCTTTTCTCCTTGATATACTTTCTTCACTTGACTCTCAGGACTAAATAGTCTCTTGGATTTTCTCCCATATCACTAGAGTTGCTCTTGGTTTCTGTTGCTGCATCCTTCCCCTCTCTCTGACTTTTAAAAATGAAGGATTCCTGGGCCTAGTCCTTGATGATCTCATCCATCCTCATGACTTAAATACCACCTATGTACTGACAACTCTCAAATTTGTATCTCTAACCCATAATTCTTTTGTAAATTCCCATACTTAAATTGTCATACTTAACACATACATTCATCACCATCTGGTTGTCTCTTAGATATCTTAAATTTAACATGTCCAAATATAAACTCAGGATCATCTCACAAAAATCTTATCTTCCTGTAGTCTTCACTATTCCAGTTGATGGAAAATTCTTCCTTCTAGTTTCTCAGGAAAAAAAAATTCTTTATTTTGCACTAAAATCCTTTATTAAAAAACAAAACAAAAACCCACTACATTCAGACCATCATAAAACCATGATAGTTCTACTTTAAAATATATTAAACTCCAAGCATTTTTTCCTACCTCTGCTGCCATTCTAGCCTGAGTCACCATCACCTCTCCCTTAGATTTCTATAATAGTTTTCTCTAAGTCTTTCCTGTTGAGACCCAAGAGCCTTTGACCCTAAAAATACAGCTGCCAAAGTGAATCTTTTAGAACATAAATCAGATTACTATTACTCTTCTGCTTTAAACTACTCTTTACATTTAGTATAAAAGCCAAGATAGCTACAATGCCTATAAGTAGGGTGACCATGCAGTTTATAATCTAAACCAGATTTGAGAGTGAAAGAAGGAGTGCTAGTACCTATGACAGAACAGTAGACATACAAATAAATTGGCCTGGGCACCTGGGATATTTCCTCTCCCTACTACTAAGATGCCTTACAATTTACCCCCATTATCTTACTGACCTCTTCTGCCATCATTCTCCTCTGATCGATTTTGTTCTGATTACATGGGTTTTCTCTTTCTCTCTCAAACACATCATGCAGACAGGCCTACATTTATCTCAAGGCCTATGTTCCCACCCTGTTCTCTCTTCCTGGAATACTCTTATCTTGAGAATTCACTAGGATTACTCCCTTATTTCCTTATTCTTTTCACCCAGATTTTTGCCTCTTCTCCAGGTCCTACTCTGACCACCCTGTTTAATACTGAAATCTGTCCCTCATCCACATTTTTCATTGCTCTAAGTCTTATATTGGATGAACTATGCCCCTGACAAAGTGCTGAGTATATGATAAACAAATGCTAGCTATCATCATCAGTAGATATTTGATTTATTTATTTAGTAAATCAATAAATTTTGAAAAATTTAAAAGTACAGCAAATACATTTTCAGATTAGTTGGTATATTTACCTCATTATCTACATGGCATTAGTGGTCACATACCTAGAGATGAATTTGGAGATGAATACAAGTCATTTCTTGACTTTAAATAGTACACGAATACCTCCTTAGCACCTAGCAGTGTATGCTCATTAATTCTTGGAATTCCTTTGAGATGTATAGTCCCTTTATACTGTAATGAGCACCAGCTTGTCCTCAGCCTAGATATACTTTAATTTATTCCTAGTTATGGTCCTAGTGACCATGAAGGGAAGTGGTGGAAAATTCTTGGTGGGGGAGGGCATCTCTTCCATTGCTGCCTATGAGGGAGTAGAAGCCTCTGTATTATCTTCTAGAACTGTTGAAGCGTTAACTCTACTATGAGGGAAGTCACTAGCTCAGAGATTAAAATATTTAGGATGAGTGCCACCCAGATACCTCCATTCCATGTGGCACA